>DWDW01001957.1:0-10817 GCA_018245635.1 Mimoniades versicolor eupheme | reverse complement strand
TGGGTTTGAGCTCGGAGCAGATAATTATCTGATAAGCAATAGGCTTTTGTTCTATGTCTCTATCCGTATTTGTAAAGCTATAAACAAGTTATTATTATTATAGTCATCAGTGCGTACTGAACCAGTTAGTTCCAAATCTAGATGGTATCCAATTATCACTTCCAGAAGACTCTAGTTTGTTTTCATTTCAGATAGTACCCAGAAACACTATACTGTTTTGGGGGAACGGAACTCTCCCACCAAATATAATCATACATTTGGCTTCCGAAGGGGTGTTGCTCGAAGCCAGACCGTATATAGAGATATTTGATTACTTGAGAAATATGACGGTGAGTGAGGTATTTTTATCTGACGACCTTAAAAAAAGCCACTTGGTGCAGCTGGATTCAAAAGGTCCACGAATATGTCCATGAAGTCTATGTACAGTTGTAGACTTGTGAAGGCTGATGGAAGCTATTTTTTATATAAACAATGTCTACCACGTTTAAACTGAAACTATTAACGATATAATCCAATGACTGCCTCGTTGGTCGTGTCGGTTGCAAGTGCGACTGCCGAACGGGAGGTCCTGGGTTCGATTCCCGGGTTGAGCACTATACAAAATTTTCTAATTTAGATTTTCTAGTAGTGGCTCGGAGTCTGGATATGTGCCCGGTATATGGCAATACCACCTATTCCATCGTGGGACTTAAAAGTAACTGGTGAAACGTGTAACTGGTGTTCTAGATTCCTCTGCCTACCTCTACGGGGATTACAGGCGTGAAGTTGCTTTTTTTTTTAAATCCAATGTTAATACAAAAGGTGAGTATCTACAAACCGTGCGCTACGACTGGAGTCCGATGTGATGACGTCATAGCGGCGGGGCTGGGCGCGAAAAACATATCAGTTTTAAATTAACTCTGAGCTTGTTGGCTTCAGTGTTAACTGTACTTAAATTGAAAAATAACGATATTTAATCACGAAAATAGCGAATGCATAATATATATTAATGACACTTTTGGTGCGTGCGGGTGGTAAAAAACAGGCTTCTTTCATCGGTCTTTATAGTCTAATAAATGTCATTGCACGCTATTAGATGGCGCTAGCAGTTTTAATACTGAGGAAGATCGACTCTATTATTACCTAAATTATTGTACATCTTTATTCATTGTTACAATTTATGAAAAGACTAAAGATGTCCAATAGTTTATTATTACAATAACTGTTATTATATTAATAATATGCATTTATCGCGTTTGATGTTTCAGACCGAGCTCTCCGGCCAAACAATATGGATACCGGAAGGTGGCAGCCACGCTATCCACTTGGCTGCTGAGGATGTAAGGAATAAAATTAGTTGTTAAGTGAACTCTCTTAGAACGCTGGCCTAGACGTTGCCGCGATGGTGCTGCCATCTGTTCAATGACAATGGTTCCGCTGCCAATAGCGAAGGACACTCGAGTGACGTTGTTAGGCACATTTAAACCAATGCTCCTGTTATGGGAGGTCTTCAAAGTCTACATTATCTTAACTTAACACAAATAATAACCGTACCCCACGATAAAATACTTTACTAATTAGACTAACATTCCTAACAGCACAGTAGCGAGTTGTATTTTAAGCATTAAAGCACAATTCTTTCTAGGGTGGCAACACTAACATCATAACAAGGCTATCACCAGTTGCACTGATGAAGTGTGTAAAAAACGATGTAGAATTAAGGGTGAGTAAATAAATAAGTTTTTCTTTGTGCGCTTTAATTATTTTTCTAGCCAAATATTCCAGTACGTATTCCAAATATTCCAGTAAACATGTAATAAAGTCTATGTTGGATGACAAATATTAAGATTAAATTAATAAACAATAATAAAAACTATAATATAATGAATATTTACAATATACATATAAAAATAATAAAAACAATAATTGATTTACAATCAACGGATTCACTGTTTCCATGTGACATTAAATTGTTTCCAAGAACGATTCACGTTTAACCTCCACTCGTCTATGTGTGCAGGGTTTCAGATCAGCTCACATTAAGGATGGCATAGCCGTTGTGAGGTTCCTTCGCTGGATCCACCAACAAGTGGACGCGGGCGTCAACGTGACCGAAATCAACGTGTCCGACAAGCTGCTGGAGTTGCGAGGGTCAGTGACGAGAACGGACCGTTGACAAGCTCTGTTTTCACGTGTGCTAAGAAAACGTGCAATTTCAGAGAGGAGGAGCACTTCGTGGGAGCGTCGTTCGCGACGATCGCGGGCGCCGGCGAGAACGGCGCCGTGATCCACTACAAGCCGGCCAGGGAGGGGCCGCAGCGCGTCGTCACCGGCCGCGACATGCTGCTCGTCGACTCCGGCGCGCAGTACTTGTGCGTGCTGCTTTTGTTTTGTGTCGAATGTCCCCTGTGATGATATGTGTGTATCGTATCGTGTCCGATGATGCGACGGTTAGAGTTGCAGTTGTTGATAATGATGGTGGTGGTGATGGTGGTGGTGATGGTGGTGGTAATGATGTTGATGTATTTCTGTTCTAGTGACGGAACAACAGACATAACCCGAACTCGGCACATGAGCACGCCGACTCCGAAGCAGCGTCTGGCCTTCACCAGGGTGCTGAAGGGCCAGATCCAGCTCGGCACTGTCGTGTTCCCGAGAGGCATGGGTGTAAGTAAGGGTTTAGTGTTCAGTCACGTTGAATGTAGACCGGGAGGTTTCAGATTCGATTCCCGAAACAGAATATTATGTGATGACCAGGACAATTTTTTTAACTTGTAAAGAAAGTAAAAAGTTTTTAAAGTCACCCTTAAAGGGTCTGCTCACTTAGGGATCGGGTGACCATGTATGAGTTGGCCCAAGATATCATTGTTATTACGCCATTATCTATATATTCCCCAGGGCCATGTCCTGGAGACACTAGCGCGGAAGTCCTTGTGGGATGTGGGGTTAAACTACGCCCACGGAACGGGCCACGGCGTGGGACACTTCCTCAACGTTCACGAGGGTCCATCGGGAATCCTGGCAAGTCCCATCGCGAACGATCCCGGAATTGTACCCGGGATGATATTCAGTAACGGTGAGACATGCTAAACTACTATTCATAATGTCTCGTATTAGGATTTGATTAAATATACGCCGTAAGAAATATTTGCAGACAGAAAATACCGCTTTATTATTATTATGTACGGTTTTTTTTCCTTCGTATTGCTACGGAAGTTGAATTTTCGAACGAACTTTACAATTACAAGGCTTTGGAGGCTGATTTGAAGGAAAACTTGTAACAGTCTTGTATCTTTCCAAATATTTATGCTGTGTTCCTAGAAAATATTATCAAAGACCGTTAAGTTAATAAGATCTATACTAATAAATGTACCGCATATATAAGGAATTTTTTGAAATCCAGAACCTGGCTTCTACGAAGTGGGGGAGTACGGCATCCGTCACGAAGATCTGGTGGAAGTGATAGAGATGAACAGCCAAGCCGACCACATCATGGTCAGTCACAATTGATCATTAAGGCAGAGGGAAATTTGGCATATTGTCTATAAATAAATGTACATCCTCCACGCTATTCAAATTTAAATGAAATGTATTCAAAATTCCTGTGTAGACTGCTGAATGTACAGTTTAATGGCAAATATGTAACTTTTTTTGACTATCTCGTTAGTCGTGTTGGTTGCAAGCGTGACTGTCGATCTGTAGGTGCAGAGTTCAAATCCCGGGTTGAGCACTACTGGAGTTTTCTAATTTAGATTTTGTGGTCGTGGCTCGGGGTCTGGAAATGTGCCTAGTGTATGGCAACAGGCTTACCACCTATTCCACAGTGCTACGTAAACGTAACTGGCGAAACGTGGGAGTGTACAAAAGCCTACCTCTTCGGGGATTACAGGCGCGATGTTACATATGTTACGTTATGTAACTTTTTTAAGCTTACAGAATGTTCTCACTTATTTATAATACTTGAAATGAAATGGTGGCCAATATGAAAGAATTGCAAGCGATTCATATATTGGTTTCGAAAAAACGTTTTTTGCTTTGAAAATTATATGCATGTAACATGGATTGTTTAAGAAAACGTTTTCTTTTATATTCGCAGGCCGATGGCTTAGTTGGTGACTTTGAAGGTCGGGGCGCGGTAGGGTTCCGTTATTTATCTCTAGCACCGCAGCAAACTTCCTGTCTTGATGTAAATTTGCTGACAGATTTTGAGGTAAGGTTGCCTGCATGTATAAATTTGAAGAATATTATTAAAATGGTCGACTTCGTATTTGTTTGTACATTCAATAATTAGGTACGGGGAATATTCATATCGTAAAAGGCTTAAAACACTACAGTAGATTTGTTAGCTAAATCATTGTAGCTCTTAACTCTTTTAAATATTTCGTTGCTCAGTACAGCAACCATTTTGTTGAAAAAACTAACTCAGGCGGGAATGTCAGGTTATAGTGTTTGCTATAATTAATATATAATAACGTTTATGTTTATAATAACGTATCAACGTTGCAAAAAAATAAAATAAGAAAGATTTTAAATTCACGTGCCTATTTTGAAATTCGAATAAGCTAGATAGGATCGGTTTATATTGATGGCTTGATTGGCTTGATGGCTGGTAATGATTTAATTTTTTTTCAACTAGTGACAAATAATAAATATTAGAAAAAAAAAGTAACTTCACGCCTGTAATCCCCGAAGAGGTACGCAGAGAAATGTAGCACGTTCCTACGTTTCACCAGTTACTTTTACGTCCCACTATGGAATAGGTGGTGAGCCTATTGCCATGCATCGGGCACATGATAAATATTAATTTTTAAATATTAAAAACAAATAACTTTTTTTTATTATTGTTAGTTTTTCGAAATATTTGCCGTCGCGTTTGAAATATAACATCACGAAATATACTCTTCCTGGTTTGACCAGTAATTATAAAATAATTATTACTGAAATGTATTTTAACAGTATAAAAATAAATTGTACAACCATTTGCGGTCCAGTGCTGGTCATAGCTCCCCTCCCCTTAGACATGCTGTGGCTTGACATGCGGATTTGCATAGCTTCTTATACCGTCTATGCTGCTGTCCATTGGCGGTCAGGGCATGTATATATGCTTAAGCATGCCGCGATCTGCTAGCACCGGGTTTAATCGCCTCTTACGATACCCTATATCTGGCCACGAGGTCGGGGAATGTATTTATACTCCGCCTTCACCCGGATAATTGTACAATACTACAATATAAATATAATCAAATCGGATACGTTTTCTTTCAGATAAAGTTCTTAAACGCATATCATGCCCGAGTCCTGGCAACACTGGGCCCTATACTTTTACGACGCAACCTCACAGAAGACTACGAATGGTTGGAAATAGAATGCGCGCCAATAGGCACAAGTGGCACAATCATGTTAACGTCCACGCCTTTATTGGCGCTGATCGGTATTTTTAGTCTGTGGTATAATGCTTAAATAAAATGAAATAAAATTTATTACACTGTTTTACTTCATACAATCGGTTTTTTTTCTATAATATTGGCTTCCTAACAAAAACTCTTCTATTACTTAACTAAGAAACTAATGTGTTCACATATACTATTATCTCTGCCTCTAATAAAAGGTCATTCCATATTCTGATGAGTAGTGGATAATCCATAGAGACGTTATAGATAGTGCAGGCGAGGTATAAACGCGCGTATAAGTGAAAATGTCTCGTTGATAGAAAAAGAAAGAAAATGCATTTGGTACATGTTGTACACTTGGATTCTTCAGTAATCGATTTACTTGTGGATACATTAATGGAAGTGTTCTGCATTCCTCTGCCTACCTCTTCGGGGATTACAGGCGTGAAGTTACGTTTTTACATTAATTTGTAGAGAGAAACGAGTACCAAATTCATTTACTTTCTCTATCTATTGAATAATCCTATGGAATAACCTAACTAACTAATAACCTTTCTCATAAATTTAATGGAATTTATAATGTAACATCACTTAATATTGGAATAGGTAGGCAAAGAAGTGTAGTACACTCTTACATTTCACTAGTTACGTTTACGTGCCAATATGGAATAGGTGGTGAGCCTATTGCCATACACCGGGCACAAATCTAGACTCAAGGTCACTACTAGAAAATCAATATTTGAAAAATCCAATTGTGCCCGATCCGGGATTCGAACCCAGGACTTCGTGATAAGGCAGTCATCGAGTTTATGTCAATATGAACAATACTATCTGAATGAACTGACTTCATCAGTGCTTTGACTTTCGATATTAAATGTCTAGTTTCATTCAAAATTGTTATCAAAATTGAATGACAAAGAGTAACGGAGTTCAAAATTTTTGGGAGCCTATATAAAAAAGCTTAAAATTCTGCATTAAAAATTATGCGTTAAATTCATTATGAGGGAAAGCAGATTTAAGTGACTTGAAATGGCTCGTATAAATAATGCGTTGTATCGTCGTATTTAAGAATTTTGTTATCACAGTTAATAAGTATTGATAAAATTACTGAATTCAAATGCGAAAGAATATTTTAAAGTTAAATGTAGAGTTGAATTTAAAAATTTATCTCCTATCAATGTGTCGATGCACACAATTTCTATTACTTAAAATTTGAAAATTTGACCTACTTTAATTAAATTTTGAAAATTTTGCATATGTATGAAAAAAACATTATAGGTTAATGAACCTTTTCTAGAATCTAAATTATCTATAATATTTAATACTTAAGTATGGTAACAAAGCAATAGTAGTATAGTAGTATTACAAAATTGTATATAGCAACCCTGCAACAATCAATTTTCATTACGCGACTAGGTACTAGGTACGCTATTGTTTGGTTATACGGTGCACGGTGTAGTAAAATTTTGAGTAAAAATGTTGACCATCCGTAGCCTTCTCAGGGCTAACCATCAGATTATCAAAAATGCTGTCCAGCAAAGGAATATGAGCGGTCTGGCCGTCCCAGCTAGAAAGAAGATAACGAAAGGAGTGAGTATCGATCAATGTATTTTTTAATTTCTGGTTTAATGCCTACAAAATTTAGATAAGAACGTAAAAATTTTGGTCTTATGGAAAATAAATGTTATTATTAGTGCATTTTGATGCTCCAGTTTAAATATCGAAGAGTGTTAAGTTACGTAATTTTCATGACAACGATAGGTTATCTATGACGGAGAAGGACTGAAAAAAAATATTGTCAGAATTAATGAATTTATTTTATATCAATAGTTTTTTAATGCTAATCCATGTTTAACATTAATAGATTAACAAATTATCACCACAATGTAATAGCGAACATTGGATAATAAAATTTGCTTTTATAATAATCTACCTGAAAGCCTTTCAGAGGCTTCATAGATGTATTAGTTAACGAATAATGTACATATTATTAATCATTGTAGTATTTCATTTGAAGTAGAGTTTTTTTCTCTAATGAAATATTTTGTTATTAATTTTACATACAAAACTAAAAATATGTACATACAATTTTATTTCACCATTATGTGGCAATTCTCAGTTTGTAAAATTGTTCAATCAAGTTAAGTAGACACTAAAGTAACTCAGTGTTACCCAATCAAAGAAATTTGTATAATATTATTAATGTGTTGTAGCTTTGTATGAAAAAAAGGACCCAAAAATTATGACACATCAGTGGATTTGCTGTTTTTAAAAATATTTACTTTGATGTTTTAAGGGATAGCTTAATTTAATATGAATAGATTTATGGAAAGTAACCTTTCATACAATTAAGTGCAGATTTTGGACTAACATGCCTCATAACATGTTTCTGTCACTTAGACCTTCATTTTTGACAATTTAACATCACACCTCTACCTCTAGTACTACCCCTTCGGGGATTACAGGCCTGTTGTTAAGTTACGTTAAGTATTTGCACTGAGATATAAATATGCAAGTCTGTGATGATAAACTATTGGAGTACACTTAGGGACATTATAAAGGGTAGCATTTGATCGGATCTTTGATGTGTTTGGAAGTGTTATAGTTGAAATGGTTCTATACTTTTCACGAATGTGACTGAGGGGGAAGTATATATAATATTTTTTTCGTTCATTTTTTTAGGAAACGATCTTCCTGGCAGGCATGATGATGACCAGTTGGCTCGTGGTGCCGGCCTGGGTGCTCCTCAACTTGAAGAATTACCGTGGACAGTCTTAAATGTATATTAAAGTTGGGAATAGTGAAATAGTATGTGATTATGTTTACATTTAAGTAAAAGTTAATTTAACCTGCAATTGTTTTTTCGTTTAACTGTCACCAATGTTACTTAAAATGTTTGTATTATATTATTACATACTACAGGCAATTATGACCATTCTATTGCAGTATTCAAGAAAAGAAAGTGTTTTTGAGTAACTGATACATACCAATTAAAATATAAAAAAATAAGTAGTTGCTATATAATTTAGATATATTTAATGACTTCTTTTTCTTCTTCGAAGAAGATAAGGATGTTAAAATCACATACTTTGATGATAGCAATTACTTAACCATCATAGGAGCTTCCTTTCACGGCCTGTATCATAGGAAAACCTTTATTTAAATTGTTGGGTAGAAATTCTCCTTAAAGTTCAATTTACATTAAACGCTGTGAAAGCATAACATAAGGATTGGTTACAAACATTCTAAACGGTAGACTTATTCATTATGAGGGAGATACACATAATGGAAATCATAATTTAATTTTTTTATTCATGACATTTTGTCTGTATATCTCTGAAGGGTTAAGCAGAGGTACCACCATTTGTCTTCAGTAGTTATGTCTTGGATGAGGTGTGATAAGTTTATTGCCATACACCAGGCAGAGATCGAAACTTCGAGTTGGGTATTTATATAGGGTATACTTTATACAGGGTATTTCAAGTTAGAAAAACTCAGTAACATTAACCGATCCGGTGATCAAACTTAGATCTTCATCGTGAGCTTCCACCGATTGCAGCGAGCGAAAAACCTTACATAAGTTGATCCGGGACATAATTGATATGGGCAGATACATTTTAATAAATCAGATACGACAGCTATACGTTTAATGTGAACGATAATAATTAAAACATTACATTTTATTTTATTTTGTTATTACTAATAAAATTCGGAAGTGCCCCGCTACCCAGAATATTTTCCTCTAGAACCCGCGATCCAAAAATTCCTCAAACTCTTATAATCGTTCTCGTCCCAATGAACTCTCTTCGGGAGGAAATTACGGAGTCGTCTCCTCCACTCCAAATCTTTTGATTTCACAAATCTGGTTGGCGCTTGAATGTACAACTCTTTCACTTCATCAGCATTTTCATCATCATCGGATTCTTTGTCCGAGTTGGCTTCTACGGAGTTGTATATTATTTCGAATCTCTTTGGAATCACTTCTTCGTTATCAATATCTTTCCCCTCTTCACTCCCATCTGCATTATCGTCTGATTTTTCGGATTCATTGGAAAACTCTTCATCTACTTGCTCCGTGCCCTTCTGTAATGGTACCATCTTTCTAGCCACAACTTGCAACAACACATTGTAAACATTCGAATCCTTTAATTTGGGTTTTGGTGACTCGTTCTTTTTGACTTTTGTTTCTCTGTCGAAATTGAAGTCAGAAATATCCACATAGTCTTCGGAAAATTTTGGTCGCGTGTAAGGTTTAAATTTTTTTATCCTAGTACCCGCTACTTTCTTAAGATCAACTTCTGTAGAAGCTCCCAGATCATTTTTACTACGCTTTTTATTCGTTACATAAATATTATACATGAATTCATCGGCTGAACTGTTTTTCAAATTACCTGTCGATTTATAATTTCGTTCACCGATTTTGTAATATGAAGGTATGTCCCTTTCAAAGTCGTCGGCTTTGCCTAATTCAAAAATTATCTCATCCGCTGTTGTTGTTTTTAGTTTTACTGCAAAATTAATATAAACGTTTAAGTAGGTACATGAGTGAGCATTTTTATCATTAATTCTCCATCCATTCAATCATTCACTCATGCCTTCCCTTATTCCAAGCACCTGATTAGCGTATGGGACCTATAATATTGTCTGTATCAAAAATTAGGCGACCGCTATTATTATTTAATGAATAAAATAAAATTTTAATTATTGCATGGATAGATGTTAAAATAAAGCTTAAATTGTACCATAACTATAGTAATATCATTAAACTGGGTCCTTAACGGGGCTTACAGGAAGCTTGCTTACAGAGACTTGCTTAAAAATATAACATACCCAATAATGAAATATGGATAATGCAACACACAACCGGAAATTTCATTTTTTAAATTACAAAGATTTAAATTACAACACCTACATAGTTCTAGCCCATGTAATCACGGATTGCGTAAATTAATTCGCGGTAACATTCTTAGATATGACATTCAAAAATAAATATGTTTGTATTTATGTGCGTACGTTTTATGAGTTATTGAAGTTGCGGCAAAAAAATACAGTTGTCATTACCGAATGTTTGTTGCCATAACAAAAATAGTATAGGAAATCCGAGCCACTATTAGACAATCTAAATTAGAAAATTTAGTAGTACCCGACCCGGGAATTGAACCCAGGACCTCCCGTTGGGCAGTCGCACTTGCAACCAACACGACCAACGAGGCAGTCAATTAGCAAGACATTAAAAAATCTGCGCTGCATTTGACACGTGTAACTTTATTTCCCAATTATTTTATCGAGTGATGATTGTACACGAAGCACGTGTGCAAAGGCGGAAATAGAAAAAGAAATGGAATAGCAGACGAACCTATTATCTTATACATATCTGGTACAAATCCAGACTCCGAGCCACTACATAGAATTTCAAGTCATATAATGCCAATAATGCTCGAAAGCGAT
>DWDW01001956.1:0-10818 GCA_018245635.1 Mimoniades versicolor eupheme | reverse complement strand
CACCACCTATTCCATAGTGGGACGTAAACGTAACTGGTGGAACGTGGGAGTGTTCTACATTCCTCTGCCTACCTCTTTGGGCATTACAGGCGTGATGTTACGTTTTACATTGGTTATATGTATTATACTGATACAAAAAATGTATTTGACATAGTATTTAAGATAAACACTAGGCTTTATTTAGTAAATAGTTTTAATACGAATATTTTTTTAACCAACTCAGGCTTCAATAACCGTCCGCACATAGTAACAGGGTATTTTAATATCCATGTTGGCTGATTAAGAGTTTTGGAATAAGCAATTAATCTTAGTGTATGACGTCCTCTGGCTTGACAGGAACCAACAGCGAAAGGATGTAGGCAGAAGCTGGTTGAAGCAAGTCGAACTCGAGCTGAGGAGCCCTGTACCCAGCAGTGGGCCAAGATAGGCCAAGATAGGATGCTAATAAAATAAATATAATCGCGTAACTCACTAGCCGAAGACACGAGGTTACCCCATATCTGAGCCATCTGGTAGAACATGAAGAAGAGTCCAAAGAACCTGACAACCAGTACCTCTGCAGCTACACCTGATAATTGGGCGTAAGGTTCCGCCACCTGCAAATGAGGAATAATCGTATATTACCCAGGTATTGTAAAGCCTGGCGATGCTTCTCAAATACGTATATCTATCGTTTGAAAAGCGCCTTAGCCCGGTTTTATTTGGCTAAAATCAATTACCATTTCCATCACCATTTGACATTCACTCACTCCAAATATGTATATATATGGTGGTTTATTTTTAAGCAGCTCTTAATACAATTGTTTTTTTTTAAACAGTAACTAAATGAATTAATGTCATCATCATCTTAAGCCTATTACAGCCCAGTGCTGGACGTATTCATTGAGAAGTTAGGTCCCTAGGCCCCACGCTGGGCATGCGGGTTGGGATCGCAGAGCCCAGCTTCTTGCACCGCCTACACTGCTCTCCATAGATAGTTAGGGCATTCAGTTGTGCGTAGGTAAGCCTGGCCATATCGCGATCTGCCAGCGCCCGGATTAGTCTTCTCTTACAACACCGTATATCCCGGCACGTGACCGAGTAAAGCATTCTTGCCCCGCCACGACACGGCACGGAATAATATACTAACACAATATTAAAACATAAAACACGAAAATGTAATTATCAACGAAATCGAATTTGAGATTCGAACAAAAAAAACAGAAAACTGTGTCTTCTGTGTTCTATTTTTAAATATTTCAACGAACGGGCTCTTTAATAAAAATGTTATAGGCATTCTTTAAACATTATATCTTGTTTAACATTTCATTCATTATGTTTTTCATACATCACGGATACACTAGTTGAACCGGATAAATATTTAAACGGATATAGTTAATAAGATTCAGATGTGATTCTTTACCTATATTTTTTTCTATGTCACCATGGCGATCGTATGACTGTGACCGCTCATAATGTATTCCACACTTATCTTATCGCTTTACATACGTTTAGGAATTCACTCATGAGGACATGCCCTCCGAACGATCTCATAGACTAACATCCTCTTGCTTACAAATTACATGTTTTATGTCACACTTGTTAATTTTATCTGGATTTTTATCGTTACTGAATTGCATAAATTAACAACAACTTCAAAGGATTTAAATCAGGACCACAATTTATTGAGTGTGTTTTAATACATATAACGGAACAGTAAATTTGTTTCCACTTTAATTTTCATCTCTCAACTGTGTGACATTGTACCGTAGATTTACTGTGGTATTGACGTACTGCGATATTGTTGTACTACGGTATTGATACACTGCGATATTATTATACTATCTGATTTACTTATATCCTTAATTTATTATTATAATTCGATTACGCAGACAAAATGTGTGTTGCAAACAGGTAACACGTACGACGGAGAGGTAGGTGCACTTGGCGCACCAGAGCGGGCCGCCGCCGAAACCGACCATCATTCCGGCGGGAACAAGCGCGAACAGTCGCGGGTAGAACTGCGCAGCTATGAACGGCATGTACGCTATGAACGACACCGCCACCGTCCACTTGCAGCCCAGCCATCTGGCGACGGAACACTCGTGAAAATCATTACATTTGCATGATGTGATATATTGTATTATATTTCGACATTTAGTGAAGTGTTTGCACTTTACACAAATTTAAGTACACATTCTGTTTACGTTTGTCATGGTCACATATATTTTGTTTAATAAATCTGGTTTTGCATTACAAGTATAACAAAATGGTTTAGGCGCATAGTTTTTGCAAAATTCGATATCTTGTAGGTGATATTGAATTTTGAAATGAATTATTATTTACATATTGTTAGAAAATTATTCAAATTATATAAAATGGTTATGTTAATAAGGTATACCAGTTTATTAAGATAACTTCAATAAACATTCAGAGAAATGGTATATAAAACATTACCTATAATAAAACTTTTGTACTGTTGAAAATTATTCATAGCACTTTAAATAACTTGATAATAGATATATGATACTATAGTTTGAACACAAGCTCTGTACTGTGCCTTAGGTACGAATTACTGAGCGGCGCGTTGCAGGAGTGATAAGGTTTTAAAATATAGTGAGTGGGTAAATAACAAGTACCTATAAATATATTGGCAATTTCTGATCAACGATCAGTTATGACATATTGTAAGATTAAATGATTTTAACATTTTTATTCAAAATTAGAAATATGTATATAGGAAATGTAATCAAGCAATTAATTCAATTATTTTGTTTATGTAGAGTCCATAACTTTGCCTTTTGTTCTGTGGTAATGACATACACGCTACGATATGAACCTGTATAATTTTATCGTACAAGAAAACGATGTCTGGATAGCAATCAGACAACATCCGACGTAATTTAATTTCTAGTTGGTATTAGATGTTTTAATCGAAACATCAATGTACCAATTAACATTGAACGAGACAGAGCTTTACTATGGCTGCAACATAAAAGTAGTAATTTAAAATACAATGTATATGAATACATTGAGTAATATTTGCGAAATATTATGACAATAACACTGGCCGCGTGAACCGAGTGTGTCACATTGACCTTTAACACGTTTACGGCGAACATGTCGCTCTTGAGACACATAACATGTCCTATGACATTTGGTATAATATGTACATATAAGTGTTATGAATAAAACAAAATTGTATTCAATGTTACCTATAAGTTGCTGATCGTAAGAATTAAATATCAAGCTAAAAAAGTAGGTATTCAATATGATCCAAACAACATAAAGACAATTCTTAATATAAGAGTATGTTTTGTGCACGTGCATCAATAAAAGTCTAATAATAATCCGTGGTGATTAGGTGTATTTTCAATACGTGTCCTTTTTAATCGACGCTGCTTTACAATTACTGAATCTCAGCGTTTTAATGTGTAGTGGTATACTTACTTGATAACCATAGCTGGTAAGAAGATGTTGGAGAGAATGAGGGAGAAGTATATAGCGGCCAGCGTGAAGGTACCCGCGGCGGCGTCCGAGTTAACGGAGCTCTGCAGGTTGGCGGCGCCGTGGAACGCCGTGAAGTGCACCATGAACGCGAAGCCCAGGATCAAAATGTTCCGGTTGATCCGCCACTTCTCATTCAACCCGAACACCACGTCTCGAGCCGCCGGCATTGTTTATCTGCTGTTAAATGTAACGTATGGCCAAATTAACTAGTGGACAAGTGAACGTGTGAATGAATAAATGGGCCACCGAAGGGATAGATGAACAACCGTACATATAAACAATTGAACGAACAAATTAAGCGAATGAATACGCGAAAGCATGGGTCGACAAATAAATGAATGGATGGCTGGAGGTATGAATGAATAAGTAACCTAATGAATGAATAATTAAATGCATTAATTGTGTCTAAAACATAAATCATTCTGTTAATTAATAAGTATTAATTGTTATCAATGCACTGCCTCTCTGATCATGAATGTGGGTTGCAAATGCAACTACATTGGAAGGTGGCCTGAGATTAAATCCCGAGGCGGGCACTAAGTATTGTTGTTCAAATGTAGATTATCTAGTAGTGGCTCGTAGTCTGGATATGTGCCCGGTGTATAGCAGTAGGCTCACCACCTATTAAATAGTGGAATTGAAACGTAACTGGTGAATCATGGGAATGTTCTACATTCCTCTCCCTACCTCTTCAGGGATTATAGGCGTGATGTTATGTTTTATCAATAAAATATACATATGTATTTCTATTAACATCTTACCGTCATAAAAAATGCAAATCAAGTATAAATATAATTTATCATAGACGAGTAGAGACTAATGTTGATATTACCATAACGTTATAAATAATGATGGCAAAACCAGTGTTTACCAGTTAACAATGTACATTTATCCTTGTTTTACGACTTGATTTTGGCCGACTGCCTCATTGGTGGATTGCTAGAAAGGTCTAATATGACTTGGAGTCTGGCTTTACGTTCGGTGTATACCAACAGACTCACACCCTATTACATGATGGGACGTAAACGTAACTGGTGAAACGTGGGAGTGTACCACACTCCTCTGCCTACCACTTTGGGGATTACAGGCGTGATGTTATGTTTAATTCATAACATCATCGTTGTCATAACCCTGGTCCACTGCTAGACATAAGTCACCCCTGAGCATCAATGTAAACAAAACCAAAGATCACACAGGACCTTAAGCTACATGACCAATGCAGCAATGGTGCGTTCTCTACATACATATATGGTCAGTTTGTTTCCTGCAAATAGATATAATTACTCATTTCGTCAATATTATAACTGGCAAGCCATTTTAATGTTTCTAATTTAATGTACAGTAAATAGTAGATAATATCACCACGGCCGAGGACTAGACTAAGTAGCGACTTGTTGAGTTTGTTCTCGCAGTTTCGTAACATTGTACATATTTGTGCGATATGTAATTCATTTGAAGCAGCTAAGTAAATAGAGTTGACTCTACCGTTGATATATTGCATTGAATAATTCCATTGGTCTAAGTATGACTACAATGATGCGAAAAACTGTGATCTGCAACCCCCAACGCCTAAGGACAGTGTGGGGATAATTTGCAAAACCCCTCAGGGGAGGCCTATGTCCAAGAGTGGACTGCGATAGGTCGATTGTGAAGTAAAACTTAAATACGCAAATTATAAAAATAATTGCGCAGATTTATAGTATGAGAATTATTAGAACTCAGGTCGAAAATAATTGTATTATGCTTTCCTGCGTGCCCCTTCGTGACAATACAAGCGTGATGTTACGTTCTTTTGTTAGCGCCGATCGTGATCTTGTGTTCTGATGTAGTCGTACATTGTAACGACCTGCTTGTAATTCATAATTTTGTTTGTAACTTTTATATATAAATTGTACGTCACATTTACCCTTTTTGACGTTTATCCTGCATTTCATACGTCACATAAATACATGTTTACATGAACTAACCGTAGTCACTGTAAATTAAAAATCATATCTAAATTCCATATCAAATGGTGCAAAGATTGCTACCCTTGATTAGATGTCAGGTATAGTACATACAAACTGCTAGTGTAAGAAGAGGCAAAAATTGCTAGCTCTCATTACTCATTAGGACTAGTAATTTGTTGAAACGCCCCGTAACTTCCCTCAAATCACAATAAAATGTTGGAGCGTCCTGCCTTGAATTAAACTCTATACCTTTTGTATGTTTCATTTCTTAACTCGTAATATTATCAATAGGCATATCAATTTGATCACATTATACATAGTATCGCCTTAAAGTTAAATTTGCTGCCTTTCCTGTGGAGCCTCCAAGGTCGTAGAGCCCTTTTAAATTAATTAAGTGAATTGCTGAATAACAATTAGCTTGCCTTTGTTCGATATGTATAGCTTTAAAATGCGTGTAAAAATTATTGTCTGTACAAAAATAGAATTTAATATAAAAAATTGATAATCTATGGTATATTCTAAAGTATGGACTCTACAATTTATGATAGTGCAAGCTATTTTAAACATGTCAGGCTTTTTAAGTAAGACGACATGCGGAGGCAGGTCGTAATGACGTTCTTTAGTCGTTCTTATGTCCTAGTAATGGACAGAAAGAGGCTTATGATGATACATATGAAGTTTTTTTGAAACAAAACTGGACAGTATCGATGAAAAATTCTCATACTCAAATTTTTACATACAATTGCACTCTCAGTCGAATTAATATAGGTTGGAAAATTCCAACGTCGAAAGATTCGTACTTTTACCAACTGGGGAATTATGTTATGATGTTTATCAATACGAAAATCCTTCTGATAAAATTTCAATCCGAATATCATCAAAAAAATTTGCAAGTCATTTCAAAGGAAACGATTAAAATTTTATGTAAAGATACCATTAAAATTGCATATTACATTCAAAACAATTAAGCAAATTTTTCTTCTTTATATGCCCAGAAATAAACATTAACAAACATTTAAATGCATACAATTGTTGTTTCCTCAAATTCATTGTACTGTAAATAGTTTGATATTTTGATAATAAATTAAATACTGTATATGTTCATGGGTGCAATAACAATAAACAATATTGCCTTAAAATAAAAATATAACTTAATTCCACCGCAGACGTCATACACAAATGTGAAATCGGTGGAATTGTGTATAAGATGTACCTAATAAGTTAGAAGTCTTTCGGGGATTACAGGCTTGATGTTACATGTGCATTTAATAAATAAAATCTACATGCAAATAAGCCCATATGCTTTTGAAATAGATTATATAAGACAAAATGTAACACCACGCCTGATATCCTCAAACAAGCAGGCAGATGAGTGTAGAATACTCCCACGTTTCAACAGTTACGTTTACGTCCCATTATGGAATATGTGTTGATTCTATAGCCATACACCTAAATCTAAGGAAGAGAAATCCTTCTCGATCGGCAGTCGCGATCGCAACAAGCACGACCAACAAGACAGTTCTGTAAGACAAATCAATTTAAAACAATTAGGTTTATAATTTTATTGATTCAACCTTGAACAAAAACCTGAGTCAAGGTAAGGTAAGCTCGTGCGAACAATCCGATTGTGCCGATTGTTACTTGCTTGTGACATTGTATGCCTCCTTTGCGTGGTCATTAGCCAGTGTCACATATCGATCGCAAGATTTGATTAAGAAACCGCGATTTATTACTTGAAAGACAAATATTTGACTAACATATCATCACATATTTGTTAGATTTGATTAGAACACAAATAATAATGATATTTTGGGATATCTCCACATATGGCCAATGGCCATCTACGATAGTACGAAAGTATGTATCAAGATAGCTTGTGTTTTGGTAAACCCCTGGTAAAGGGAGGCAGAGGCAGGAGGACTATAGTACACTAGTTATGGAGTGTAATATACTATTTATATACATATTACAATCATGCACAGTATAAATACATAATAAGATGCAGAATAGGAACTCTGAGCGACCAAATGGAACAAGATCAATCAGAGAAGTTCAAGCGAGGTATACTCGTATTATTTATATATCTTCTATTTACCTAGTTAAATCAAGGAGGGCTAACTAACAGTGCCTTTGATTAGTAACTAAAATATTATTGTAATCGTAACATTGCGCCTGTAATCCCCGAAGAGATAGGCAGAGGAATATAGTACACTCGCACGTTTCACCAGTTACGTGTACGTCCCTCTATGGAATATGTGTTGAGCATATTGCCATACACCGGACACATATCTAGCCTCCAAGCTACTGTTTGAACATCTAAATTAGAAAAATCCAATACTTCCAGACCCGGGATTGGAACCTAAGGCCTCCTGATCGGCAGTCGCACTTGCCACCAACATAAACGATAACACCATAAACGAGGCAGTATACAATCAATGTCAACAATTGGTTAAAATAACCACATATTGTCCGTAAATTTAAAAAAAAATTATTATTTTTAAAACCCAAGAGTGAACAAGGCATAGAAAAATAATTTATCCAATTTATCTGTCATGGTTATATACTTTAATAAATTAACATGGAAATAAAATCCTATTATGGGTTATTTACATAAGTATTGTATTGGTACTTGGTTCCTTTATAACATTAATTAATTGTATGGTTGCAAAAAACAGTCATCGTAACCAATTGTCGGTAGTTTTAATTAAGCAAAGTGATATGTAAATATTTGTATCTTGATGTGAAGTCATTTAACATTTACAGTCACACAGTAAATGTCAATATTGTCATCATCATCATTCGTTCATCGATCCACCGTCGGACACAGGGCTCTACTCAGAAAGAACTGCGCTTACCATTTGTGTGAAGCTGACTTCTCACACCTTAAAGAATACCTCTTCGCGGATTATAGGCGTAATGTTACGTATAAATTTTTTATTATTATTTTTCCCTTTCGATCAGGTTTTGTCTCATTCAGAAAAACTCATACAAAGAATAATACCTACTTCTGATATGAATAATTACTTTAATAATTCCGGTTGGTTCTGTGACGCCTTTGTAACATAGGTATATACATAGGTATTAACATGTTCGTACAACTGAACTATAACTTGTCATGCGGCTTCTAAACTTCCGCGTTGGCGCACAAATATATAATAGATGGTTTTTATATCTGCTGTACCTCGATCACGTTGGATTGGTGAAGGTTTTGGATAGCGACTAGTCCGCTGTCCAAATTTCTCTCAATAATAACAAAATAATTTCCGAATGAAAGCTCTCTATTCAAGTCATTCACTCAACTTGCTTATTTGATACGACGATTTTTAAAGGGCATTAGGAAAACATGAAATATTTTCAGACAACATAATAACTAACTCCTCAAGGATGACAGGCGTGACGTTACGTAAGATAGCCAATAACCGAAACGTATCGAGCTAAGACCACATATCGTACAATTCAGAATGCATGATACATTTACCTATTATAGCGCATTCATGTAGGTACATTACAAATACAGTCATTGCCATTCTCAAACATTGTGTTCATACAGAAGACTTTGTGTAAATTAACACATATTCGCCTAATTAGTGGACTGCGTATTGACCGTGATCTGAAACTGCTATAAATGTAGCGGTTAATCACTTAATTTTAACACGTACCTACTCGAGTTAAACGGTGTGAAAAAATCGACAACCGAATTGCATTTCTTAACAATTGTATTGAAGCATAGAACGGCTTAAATAATCTTTAACATGATACTTAATGTATATTTACGATCTTCTATTTGACTGCCTCGTTTTTCAAGTGATTCCAAGCACGACTGTCGATCGAGAGGTTTTATTAGGTTCAAGTGCTGGGTCGGGTACCATTTGATTTATGTAATTTCGATTTCCTACTAGAAATTTCCTGTAGGGGCTCGAAGTCTGGATTCGTGCCCGGTACCCATGTAGGCTCAGTGGGTAACTGGTGTAACATGCAAGTGTACTGTACTACTTTATCGTATTATACAATGAGTTTATATAAAGCCTGTTGCCATTCTGAACCACTCAAACATTATAGATATATCGCTAATTAGACTTTTCAATACATATACATACATAGTTTGTAAAACGAATAGTCTACAGAATGAAAACACACAGTATTACATAGTTATGTCAAGGGTTGCTAATAATATCACATAGTAGTTTCTAGCCACTAATAATATTGTTACTTACCACACATTGCTGACAACTGGGATGGGCCACGCTTAGTGTTCGTGGACGCGGACAAAACCGTTTGTCTTGTAACTCTAAAGTTATGCAATTTCGTTTTAAAAAGTCAGTGATTGTTTAATGTTTAAAATACGAATTAATAATAATAAAAATTCGTAACACCTAGAACATAACGTCTCTCTTCGGACAGCTGTGATAATAATACTGATAATTTTGTAATTTACAAACACATGTATTATATTATACATACATACATCATTTATATTTTACGATCACAAATATTGGGTAAAACCCGAGGCGAAACTTGAAAAAACGGAACTTTATAACAACATTAATACATCAGAATATCGCAAGAGCAAAAAAATTGTGTTAACATCAGATCTATAAGCGAAGACGAATGATTTAGATTTCATTTTCAAATAAACCAACATTCACTAAAAATTAACATCTGAACGAGCGATAAAGCAGGAATTTAGAACATTTTTTATCAAAATATTTTAAATTTCTTATTTACTTTTCAAATAAATATCTTAAAACGTTTACAATCGAGTTTGAATTGAAGGATATGCTTTTTTGGAATGTTTCATTTAAATATTTTTAAATTTACGTTACGGATACATATCTCAAAGCAATTTTTATGTTAATGTAAGTTTGACAAAATATTCTCAAAACTTTTCGAAAATAAAAACCCGAATTACTTTATCAGTGACTTATTGTACAGACTGAAATAATTATCGGTAACAATCAACTTGTTGTAGGCAATTAAAACAACAAATTGTAGTAGGTACTCCTTAATATCAAGGTCAACAACGTTTATTGACAGAGAAAAGAAATGTGTGATGAATAAATAATTTATTTCGATTTTATGTGTTTTTGGAATATAGATGCATCACACCGCATAAAAAGACTACATAAGAAGAAAATTAGAAGAAGCTTAGAGTGTAAAGGTCCCCAATAATAACAATTTCCCGTGAACTCCTCCTCAACATCTTGTGAACGGAATTCAATTTATGACGCTTAAAACGTCTGCAAGTGTAGTGGTTGATGATGCAATGCTAGAGCAAGTGGATGAAATTGTATATCTTGGATGTACTTTTAGCAGGGATGGCAGGTACACCGCTGACATAGGGAGACGAGTGAGTGCAGGGAATAGTGTGAATGGAGCCTTG
>DWDW01001955.1:0-10818 GCA_018245635.1 Mimoniades versicolor eupheme | reverse complement strand
AAGTAACTGGTGAAACGTGGGAATGTTCTACATTCTTCTGCCTACCTCTTCGGGGATTACAGGCGTGATGTTACTTTAAGAGTGTGAAATAAGGTTAGATAGCTTGTATGGAACTTCGTCGGTTTTGAACTTACACACCTGACCTTATAGGTTTAGGCTCTCCGTGAACAAACAAATATACATACGTGTTTGATCGTTTTTGGAAATTTCACACCTAAGGGCGTATAATAGGGGTTGAAAGTTTGTATAAAACTTTGTCGTTTATGAAGTTACACAACTGATTTTGGGGGTTTAGTCTCTCAATAAATAAAAAGAATATGTATTTGACAACGTGTTTGATCGGTTTTCTTAATAAAATTAAATCCTCTTCCAGATATGATTTTCCCCCTTCATATTCTAAAAATGTGTAATAATTATGTAATAAGCTGTTTTAAAAATGTATTGAATAACATTTTTTTTTAATTCGCAATAGATATATTTGGAGATCAGCGTATTTATATTTAATACATATAAATATGAAAACACAGGATTTAGAGAACGTCAATAAGGTATAGGTACCCATACTGTATATATCTGCATGTTTTTCCCATACAGTGCTGGAATTTTGACCATATTCATAAGCTTAGGCCCCTTTGCCTTCACTGCATAACAGTATTATAAAAAGTTACACTGCGATAACCGGCCTAGCGTTGTTTTAATATGTTACAAACGATATTTTGTTTTTAAGATTTGGTCTTTTATTCTTTAGTTATATAATTAAATTATTACTTGAATTTTTTTAAAGAGAATATTAATTTTATAATATAAAAAAAATCCATGACTACCCTTGCGAAGCTCTGAACTCTTTCCTACACTATTCATCAAACTTTCAACATGAAAATTAACAGTGTTGGAATACATAATGAAAATCTAAAAAATTTGTTGAAATTTAATGTAACAATTAATGTAAAAACTCTTTAAAATGAACACAAATATTTTAAAGCGCATGAATTCTTTCTCATTTCATTCGTTCGATACAATTTCATCTCGGTGGGTACAAATTAATCATATTGTCACGTTGGATGGATCAAGCTATCCCTCTTCGTGTTACAGCCCGACCACATTCTCGAAACATCTCAGTTCTAGCGAAATGTCTTTATAAATTCCTAACCTGTGATCTCCACAGTATTTCCAGTTTAATAATAAATTCTTGGCTGTTCGGAATTTCTTTGTATTTTCACCATTAGAAATAAACTGAACTAGCCGCCGTCTCTTCGCCAGAGACTGCAGTCCGTACATTCTTCCATCAGATTATAAGCGTTCAATAACCGTCATATAAGACATTCTTCTGCCCACGAAGCTTTTTACGCTAAAAGAACTGCTGAAACAATAACACCCACTGCATTATGACCCCACTGTATAGTTCGCTGCCATCTAAGGTTTTGTAGCAAATTAATTTACAGAATATTTTTTTATAATAATACAATAACAGTCGTGTTGGTTGCAAGCGTGACTGCCGATAGGGAGTTCTAGGGTTCAAGGTCGTGCACTATTGGATTTTTCTTAGAGTTTCTAGTACAGGCTCGGAGTCTGGATATGTGCCCAGTGAACGGCAATAGACCCACCACCTATTCCTTAGTGGAACGTAAACATTGTGGGTGCACTACACTCCGCCGCCTACCTCCACGGGGACTACAGGCGTGATGTTACGTTTTAGTATAATATATATATTTGTGTGTCTGTGTTTGTGCATGTGTGTATATACATATATAGACATACCACTGCACACACACCTGCTGTGTTTCTTCTACACTCATTGCTATTCATACACGTACGTAAACCGGTTTCCAAACGAAACTTCCGAGTCCCCCATCAGCCAATATCGGCTCTATTTGCTCGAGATAGCCGAGCCTCGGTCTCTCTCCGTACCTGCATGCGCCGCATCGCATTGTGTATGTAGGGAGTGCGAAATAGGTAAATACGAGTTCAATGAAAATAAGCACCGAGCGCGACATTCCGTGTTCGCTCGGGGCGACTGTTACTCCGATTGACCATCGTCTCATTGGCCCGTGCGGGCGAACCATGAAACAATATTGTTTCGTTTGGTACACCACTGTGGCTGGGCTCCACGACCGTGCCGAGTGCTTTGCGGGACGGAGTACATTTGCTTTGAGCAGCGACACAGATGCACGAATCGTTATAGCGATCGATGTTTTCAATGATCCAGCCATACCGTGCTCGCCTCTATAACCGAGTGTCGTGTCTCATGTGTATAGTGAATAATAAGAATGGTTAAATGTTGATAAAGTGTCACATATTGTACTATATGTGTTCAAGGACAGAATTCTTTGGCACGGGATGTTCGCTTCCTACCGCATAAAAAACCGGGAAAGGGGATTTAATGATAACTGCTATATTATTGAACGAGAATACTAAGTGAATACAGATAACGATTCAAGTACCTAAGTAGCCATTAGATCCCAATGATATTAGCTACTACATATTTCGTATGGATCTCAAAAACTTCTACAAACCTTCGCAGGGGTTTTTGTGCGTGGAGAATCAATTGTGAAGTCTTCTGTTTTTATGTCTACTTTTTTATACAATGTAGGCTATCATTTGGCCACTGAAATACTTATCAAATAGAATTAACATTATAAGCACTGTAGCATGATAGTACAATGTGTAATTATTGGTCGTGGTGTAAATGCTTACGATGTCTATACAGAGGATTCTGCATCTTGAAAATATTTGATATATACATAGAACGCCGTCCATGTCTATACAGATATCACGTTGCTCGCTACCAATTCGAGAGGAGGATTTTTAAGTGGTAGCGTGTATACCAACCCTGACGCGCTTGTAATAACAATGTAAAGGGAATCGAAGGGCAAACAGCCGTAAAGCCGGCGAACTCAATGTTTGACTTCACCTAATGATTGTTGAGGGCGTCGCCATAATAAAGTAATAGTTTATAGCCCGGCTGTTTAGCCGTCCGTGCGTCATAGGCGCGCCCCGGTCCCTAGTTTAAATATTTATACTCGATACATTATTGGTAGCAAATTTTAAAAGTTTAAAGCATTTCCATTATTGATGCTATTACTTATACGAATCATCACTGTATATTTACGAATTTGACATGATTTTTAACAATTCCGTGTTTTACATTTAAGTGAACATTTAAGTGTTTGCGGTACCTGACTGTATTGGTGACATGAATTAAGTGCATTACATATTAATGTATTGTTACTGTAAACATTACTCACTGAGATACAGTTTTATGAACAATTGTTTTCGATGAATTTGCATTTAATTAGTGCATTTATATATTTTATTTTTCACTACGATTTTTAAAGGCGATCAGAGACTCAAATATTCTTGTACGTTCAAAAGACGAGAAAGTAATCTAGCCATTATATGTACTATAATAATGCATCTACTTTTTAAATATGCATACCCGCTAACTTAGTGTCTTCCTGCATCTTCCCCTGTTCTTAAATGACACCCCGTCTCCTTTACTCATTTAGTATAAAATAGAGACATCTATACCTGTCGACTGGCGACAGGAAGTAGGGACGACAAGGCGATATTAAAAAAGAGGATTTGACGGAAATCGAACGGCTCCTGTCGACTCGACAGCCTCGCTAACTGCAGTGAATCTATACTAATAGCACAGTAACGAAGAAAATGTACGAATACAAAGATCGAAAGGCGGGGCCAGCACATACGACATGGAATTTGTAATGTACTAATGTACTTATTTTAAACAAGTAAAATTTAAAATTTATGAAAATAGGAAAGAAGTATAGTTCTAATTAGTTTAGTAAATGCGCATATCCGTAGGTGCCATTAGGGTAATTTTCCTTAATCACCACGCTGAGCAACCATCATTCTTTACGTCCAAGACCAAAAGTCTTCAATGTGTGCGTCCTTCGTGTTATGAAATACAGAGCCGATACGTGTACAGTCACGGTACGACTATTCCACCAATTGAAGGTCGCGCAGCGAGCTATGGAGAGGGCTATGTTCGGCGTCTCTCTGAAGGTGCGAATCCGAAACGACGTGATCCGACAGAGAACTAAGGTTATCGACAGGATTCGGATTCGCAAGCGAAAGTGACAGTGGGCTGGTCACATCTGTCGCAGGACCGATAACCGCTAGATTAGACGTGTCCTGGAGACCACGCCTTGGCAAACGTAGCGTAGGACGCCCTCCGGCTAGGTGGAGTGACGATATACGCAAAGTGGCTGAGAGCTGTTGGATGCAAAAAGCTGAGGATCGAGTTCAGTGGCGTGCTGTTGGAGAGGCGTACATCCAGCAGTGGATGGGAATATACTGATGATGATGATGATTAGTAAATATGCATGAGTGTACTTACGCAGAGGAATACACTTTTGCGCTTGCTGCGGACCATAGGCTTTGGTAGATTGAGATCGAAGAATTTGTCACCTTAAAAGAAAAAGATAAATTATTTAAATACATTGTATTCTATGAAGTAATTACTGAACTAATAAATGATTTATTGTTTGCAGTTAGAAGTTTAATTAATGAAACAATTAGTGTTACGTCCATATCAGTACAGAAATATTTTGGTTGGTGTATAAATATAGGTAACTTCGCGAATGACCTGTTGATGTAAAAGATGACACGGCTATAAAGTCTAAATTACTCGTATTTAAACATTAATATTCAGTTCAATTCTAAAACACCTCGCTTACACCTAGCAGTGGATTACGAACGTGGACCATCTACCATCTTACCCACATCTAAGCATTCGTCGGGGGCATGCGGTTCGCCCGCAAATCTACTCATGTTCTGACATAGCCCAAGGCGTCTTGATAGCTACCCGCTTACAAAGCGTAAAATACCAAATTCGTATACACACGAACGATTGGCGGCGTACGATTCATTCTAACTCGCGTCGCCCTCTCATTGGTGGAAGATACATGATATAATTTAAATATTGTCAGCCCGACGGAGATTCTCGCCTTATTGCAATTTATTTTGTGGGGAAACATTATTCAATTTTCTCTCCTCGTGATGCTTTAATAAATATATATATCGGGGGCCGTAATCTCATCGCCTAACGCGCTCGAATTCAATTCGGGCAGCAATATGATGAGGTGACGCCAATATTATTTTTTTTGGTTGATGTTAAATATTTCGTGAGTATTGCGAATTTCCAGAGGAAATAGGGAAACTAGATGCGCCTCTGTTAACTGATTAGTCTATTAGGCTCTCCAACTATATGATTGCTTTATAGAAATTGACATGCATCTATCAAAAAATATTTGAGCCTTTATAGATATTTGTACCAGTATTATGTTTACGGCTTTACGAAGCTCCTCATAGAGAACTAGAAAGCGCAACACACGTTATGCAAAAGGAAGATTAACAGTGAAATCGTCACGCTAGAAATATTCAATTATGGAGAATTAATTGTTGAAATAAAGAATAATTCTTAACAGTAAACCTATTCGCTTAAGATACTGAAAATAGGCCTGTAGAAAGTAGACCTGAACGGACACCTTGGAGCACCGCAATCAAGCTGAAGCCGTGAGGAACTTCAAGTGTCGATACAGGGCAACCGCTTGCATGCCCCATATCGGACTCTTTAGTCATTCGACATTTGAATGTTGATTGTAGACTTCACAAGCAAAGTAACAAGACAAACTGCAACCATAAATATGTGCACACTTAAACAATTTTGGAAAATGGACTCTCAGCCGTATTAAGTTTGCCAACCCGCACTTTGGCAGGGGTGGTAAAGTTTGGATTTGACCCTATTCATTCTAAGAGGAAGGTAGGTAATAAACTTACTTTTTCTAGGTAATTACTACATAACGTCAATAATAAATGAGTTATGTAGTTCTTCAATAGTTCTTCAATATTTATAATAAGTCCTAAGTCTGCCATGCTTCCGAGCGGATATTAAAGTATCTCGGATCCCAGAGAACCTCCATTCATAAGAGTTCGGTAACAAGTTTACTGGCATAGCTACGTTAATCTATTTACTCCCATTTGTGAGCTCGAGCCGCTCCCTACCGAGAGAAGCTTGGATAATTATTCTCCACAACCTACCGCCGGATTGATAAAGGAAGACAAAATTTACATACGAGTATACCACTAAGGCTAAGAGCCGTAATTTCCTGTTCGCTTCTTCTCAAAGTTCGTCCTTTGTGATGTGTTAAGAATAAACATGATCAAACATTTTATTGTCAATAAAAAATCCAAACACCAAATTCAATGAATTATTCGTACAAGAAACTTTCAAAAAAAATTACGTCCGGATGGAGAAACCGTTTATTAAAAAACCGTTCAGTAAATATTAACATATTTCAATCAAATATTACAGATAAAATTTTGTACATACAAATTGTAAAAAATTTTATAATCACAAGAATGTCTGTCAATGATCAGAACCAGTGGCCGGTGCGTTCATGCTAAAAGACATTAAAGATAAATGAGGGTTCATATCGAAGTTGACTGCCTCGT
The DNA here is from genome assembly GCA_018245635.1 of Mimoniades versicolor eupheme. Classification (NCBI taxonomy): domain Eukaryota; kingdom Metazoa; phylum Arthropoda; class Insecta; order Lepidoptera; family Hesperiidae; genus Mimoniades; species Mimoniades versicolor. The sequence continues at coordinate 4,344 of DWDW01001955.1, read as the reverse complement.
TGGTCAAGTTGGTCTTAAGCGCGACTGTCGATTGAGGGGAGCTGTGTTCAAATCCTAAAATTCGGTCGGGCATTATTCGATTTACCCAACTTACATTTTCTAGTAGTGGCTCGAAATCTGAATATGTGCCCGACGCATTGCAATAGACTCACCACCTATTCCACAGTGATATGTAAACGTAACTGCTGAAATGTGGGAAGTGTACAATATTCCTCTGCCTACCTTTCCGGAGATTACATATTTAACGTTAATATTACATATCGAAATAACAAAGTTAGTCCTTTATTGTAATATTCTCGCAGGAAATTGATTGTATAATAATATTATAACCGCAATATTAATACAATCATGAAACATGATGGAGTATGGAACTGTTTGGTCCAATCAGAATTCTGTTAACACATTTCCATAACTTAATATACATATTAAATTTGAGTTTTTATTTTAAAAGTGCAATGGTATTTTGTGCTGGTACGTTTTCATTAGTATTCAATAAAGCAGCAAAGTTTCAGTACTGAAACATTTCCTGCGCACGGCTGGGGTGGGCGCAAAAACTAGTCGCGGGCCCAGTCGCCGGTCAGCCTTCTCTAAACAATAATTGCGAGGGTGAAATAATAAAGTCGGCGCAGCGTGGGCCGTATCCGCTTGCAATAAAAATGTAAAACGCTACCGATAAGCGGCAGCACTAGAGGCTCGAATGTGAAATGGTAGAGATGTGCCAATAAACGAAATATTTACTTGTCGATGAACCTGTACAAATACAACTGTCAGAAATTGAATCTGCTACAAGTATAGAGGCAGCAAGTTAGGTAATGTAAATAAAACTGAATAGTTTGTACACAATATAATATCCCACAGATGTTACTGCAATTTGACTTCATATAGCACTCTGTTATTGTAAATTTAATTAAAATTCAATTTGAAAATAAACAAATCTGTTACTATATTAAATTATTCAAATATAATTTTAAAATTATTCAAATATGATTTTAAAAGAAAATATATTTTTATTTATTTAATTTTTCACTTGCAATTACAACATACATTACCTACAGATATTTATCCAAAAATGAACGTTGATAGCCTAGTGGTTTGAAACTCGAACTCTCACTCCGGGATCCCGAGTTTAAATCCTGGGACGCAGGCAATCTTTAAAAATCAATTCAGATCAGGTCAATGCGTGTATCAATGATAACTTTCTAACAATTACTGTCGGGTACTGCGAATAGCCTACATACATATAATGTCGATAATGGATGTACGTTGGAGCCTTCCAAGGTACATCCACGGTGGATTAGAAATCAAAAACGAGATTATTTATCGACACATATAAATAATAGCTTTTTATGAGACAACACTACGGCCGGGCTACTTCAGTTTTTACGTCCGGATCAAACCGACGGGTATTTTGTCACACAAAATATAAATGTAGCCTACTTCCTTCCTTCATTGGTCGAGTTTATCTGAGTGATTAATTACACCTTGTACGTACAACTGTACGCGACTTTCAACAAGCTAAATAGAATTTATGTTTTTATTACCCACTTCACAATTAAACGACTGCCTAGCAGTCAGCTCGTTCCTGACGTGACGAGTTGCGACACTGTTTCACTGAGCGCTGCTATTAGGGGCTCGTTGTGAGAAATTCACTTGCTTTATGCTTAACTCTTTCTGTCAGCTTGTATTGCAATATTTTTAATGTCGCACCATTTCACTTTTTTATCGTTTTACTTGAAACACCTGTTGATAAATATAGATGGTTATTTATATAAATAATACTAGTTCTAGGTACAAGCTAATTGTATCCCGTCCTGGTCGTGCAAACCACTGAAAATACAAGTATTTCCCTACCTCCTGATTAGGTAATTTGTTGAAGTGAACAGCAAGCCTTAGAATACCACAAATACTTATTACACTCTTAGCTAAACAAAGGTTTTAAATTTCTTCTTATTATTATATTTATGTTGTAATAAGTACTAGATAAATTGTTGACAGTTAATTTTATTTACGAGAAATATTAACTAGTGCGGTAAATCGGAATAAATTACCGCACGTCGGCTGCGTTAGATTTAATTATTAAATTACGCAATGAATACTATTAATCAACATGAAGCCGCCAGTTAAATAATATTCGGATGCCACTGTCGAGAGTTAGCCAAATTCAACTGCAAACTACATACAACATGATAGCATTAATTTAGTTTTGCTTAAACAGTTTTGATTACTGTCAAATATAGCGTAACTAACTAAATTAAGGGGAACTTTGATAAAGTGGGTACAGTATAGACGTGAACTGAACAAGTTATTAGACTTAGATATGCCATGACAGCTAGCTTTTTTTTGAAAGGTAAAATTGAATTCATAATATACAGTGGTAATACAGTGATTGTCTTAAAAAATTCATTCATAGACCTTCATCACAATTTCCTGTTACATGTAGGTAATATGGATACCAAAAACCATACAACAGACACTCGCAAAGATCCACACAAGTCAAAATGATATATGTTATATCACATGAAATATGACAAATCCAAAATGGAACCTAAAGTAAAGGACTAAGAGATCATGAAAAAAAATAATGTTTTTCTAATACAAAATTTACACAAAAGTTTATGACCTTAATATTAATATTTAGATATGTGTAAGTAATAAGTGCAATATGGTCACTTAAGATGTTCAGCGTAACACGTTTGTGTATGACACCTTTTTGTAGTAATGAAAGCGTTTTCTTGATCAGGCGCGTTACAACACTAGGGTATCACTCATAATTTTGTTAAATAAATGTACATCAATGTCTAGATATATTTCATACGCTCCAAGACAGAACTTACCGAACAATCCAAAATAGACAATTATTGTATCTGTACAACTATAAATGGTTACTGCGGAAGCGTTTAGTAATAAAGTGCACCAAAAGTTTTGACAGTCTAAAACATAAACTGCAGCGCCATCTAGTGTTGAGTAGCCACACTTTTTTGTAATGAGTATTTCACTATGCTTAATTTAGCTTTATTATTCTACTTAAATGAATTGTACTGAAACCTAACATAACTCTCTCCTACAAAAAAAGAATTATCATCATGATTACGGTTTTCGATATTAATCTTTACATCTTATTTGAAATCATCATTTGCATATTTTTTTATCATTACAATGGTATCCGCGTTCATAGTCAGAAAGTTGGGAAATAATAATGTACTTTGGTCATTAATTACTTTCCTTCTTTTATTTAGATTCTATTAGAGAATATTATAAAAGATTCCAAGGAGTGCAGATTTGATCAAGGCTTTGTCCCTGGTTCGTTATTTCTAGTGACATTTTATCTTAAAAACATGTAATTACTTAAAGACATAATTACACGCCAGGATCCGAACTCCAGAACTAAAATTACTGATGAGATACGTAGAGTTAGTTTTAAAATGTTACACAAAGCACCCAACGCTTTTAGAACAGTGACATTAGTTTTCTCGACAGTAATTTTATTCCTATGTTAAGAATTATTTTTTACTTTTTAGCTTGATTAACGCTAAAGCGTGTTGTTAAGATTATTTAACTTACCTATAAGTTATTTTTCGGTTTTTAGTTCGATTTGCTATTAAACAACCTGTTTTAATACATACACATTTGTTATTATTGTATTAATTAATTATTATTATTAATTATCCTATTGTCCGCGGTCCTTGACATGTGTGCCAAGCTTCAACGAAAACTAATCACTAGAAATAGGACAACATCGACTTTGAATAGTCGGTTACATACAAACAAACAAATATACGGATGAAACTAATATAACCGTGTTAAAAATACAATCAATCATGAAGACATTAAATATTCCGTGCAAGATTGCAGTTATGAAGAGAATAAATACTCCGTGCAACACTGCCCATGACAAATTCTTCTTAAAAGTGCTTATTAAAGATGGAAAAGGACTAATGGTAGCTAAGTAATCACCAACCTTTATATACATTTGTTATACCAATGAAATTGACAACGCGTAACCAATGTTAAAATAGATAATATATGTATATATAAATCTATATACATAATATATTGTCACGCTTATTTCTCATACAGTATTTTGCTTGCTACGATATTGGCAAACTTCTTGCGCTTCCTCTACATGCAGTAAATATCTCAGGACGTCTTAATCTCCACAACGGCCATCTGATCCCAAACTAAACGTCAAGAGACGTGTGGTATGGTGACCAGATGGCTGTTAAACTACACATATACATATAAATATATACTTAAATAGATATTTTTTACACCCAGACACAGAACAAATACATGTGCTCATCACACAAATATTTATTCTGGGTGGGAATCGAACCCACGACCCCC
>DWDW01001954.1:0-10821 GCA_018245635.1 Mimoniades versicolor eupheme | reverse complement strand
AGGTGGGATGGTGATCTGCGAAAGGCTGCAGGCAGATGCTGGATGCAGCAAGCCGAAGACAGGGCGCGATGGCGCTCTGTGGGGGAGGCCTGTGTCCAGCAGTGGACTGGGATGGGCTGATGATGATGATGATGATGATGATGATATTTTAACGGAACTAAATACACGTTTGGCACACTGCGATGCAAACAACGCGGCCACAGCTGCGCTTTGCAGCAGATAGAAACAATTTTAATTAAAATTTATGTACAGCAATAACATACCAACATTTTAACGAACAAAAGAACAGTAATGTTACAGAATATTTATTATTATGAATGTACACGTATGTATGGATACATAAAATGTTGTAAAGTTCAGATATTATATAAAAGCAGTGCAAAATTGTGCCTTAATTCAAATAACAAACCGTGTACGTACGACAAGTAATTTGTAGAACGCAATAAAAATATAATATACATACAATAGACGAACAGGAGAATCAAAAATTAAAACATTTGCAAATCTTATAGCCAGTAATAGCTGTCCGTACATTGTAATAGAGGTAATGTACGTATGAGCGTTTTTGAGGTCGAAAAAATGGGTCATGATGCTAGACACGTTTCTTTCGATGATCTTAAAATATTATCAATGCGCGAGTTAGGTGTAAAATTGGAATAAATTATGTGCCTACGCATCAAGATATAAAATAATTAGGCGTGTTATTGGATTGTACATGTATGTATAATGAAATGTGACTTATTTTTAAATATATTGAGTACATACGATGTACCTACGTACTAACTACGTAGAAATCATATTGAATAAGAGACTGTAATTTATAATTACTGATTATAAAATCAGAGTACATGTTACAGTACGAGTGGGAAAAGAACTCTTTAGAAGTGCATTAAAAGTAACGAGACAGTCGTGAGAGTGAATACGGCTTCAATTGCCGGAGATTGCCCACAATCATGCTGAATGCGATCTTCCTCAAACTAGCCGCTAGCTACAGGTCAGTCCGATATGTCAAACTCGGGTCACACTCAGGTCAAACTACACACATATTGTAGTTTGTTCAACAATTACATTGATACTTGAATGTTTTGAATTGATTTTTATAATAATTTTGATCAAACTAAATCTTTATAAAAATCCATCTTATTTACCTAATAGGTATTAATAAAGCCTTGTTAAAATTATAGATTAAGAAAACTTCTGGCTTTTCTTACAATAGAGTGATTGATCACACACTGAAAGGTATTATAAAATGGTAAACTTTTAATTTTTATGGAATTTTGAATGTTGTTGGACAACACAAATACTTATAACCAGTTAGAAACTTTTCTAAACAAATCGGTCACTATGTGGCGCGAAGTTCACTTCCATTTTTGTATTCCAGACTGCACCCGGCACCAGTCCTCGCCTTTCATGAGAGCGATCTCGTTCTTGGAAAACATTGTTCGAAAGAAGACAGTTGTTAATTAAAAAAATTAATTGTGTGATACCCGAAATGTATAAACTTAACACGTTTATATTTAAAAAAAAACGTAACTTCACGCCTGTAATCCAGTTCACCGGTTACTTTTAAGTCCCATGATGGAATAGGTGGTGAGCCTATTGCCATATACCGGGCACTTATCCAGACTCCGAGCACACTACTAGAAAATCTACGACCAACGAGGCAGTCTATTTTATTGAATATTCCTATATAATAGGGGTCAAGTGCACTCGTGCCTTCTAGTTAAGTACGACTGGTTAACTGATTATAACAGTGCGTCTACATCCACACACAATGGAAGTTCCTCTTTAATATTGACCACAAATACATTTCTACTTCGAATTTCAAATATGAATTTCGAATTTGGACAAACGTAGAATCACATGCAAACAACAACTCAGCTGCTATGTAAATAAGCTATTGAAATAGGTATACAGTAGTGCTATCCTAAGTATCTATTAGTCCAGCAGTTTATAAAATAAAGTAGATGTAATTCATGAATTCCAAAAATGTGTTGTTTTCTTTATTCATACAAAAGTATTTACCAGCTCGAAAGATGTCGTAATTTATTTGCATTTAACATTTGTTGAGGCATTGCATTTTAAGACATTTTGCTTATATGGTAAAATGTTATGGCCAAATTGCGAATTTAGTTAAAGATAACGTAATATTATTATTAAGTTTGTTTCGTGTATTGATAGTTTAAGGCATAACAGTAGGCGTGCCTCATTTTAATAAGTTTGACATAAACCAAATTTATATGTAGGTTACTTAACATAATATGTTTATCAAATTTTACATAGACTTATGGAGATATATAAAAATCCATTGATAATTTTTTTGGTAACATTGCCACACAAGACAATTCGATCGCAAATACCGGTGCTATGGTAACTGGACAGCTAATAAACTAGATATAAACGTACATTCGTGTAGATATTTTTTTTATATTAAGACAACATATTCTTTAAATGAATTATTAAGCTATCATAAAAAAAAACATTAAGACTCTATGTCGTACCTACTGTTGTGTTATAATTTGTATGTCACATTTAAATGTTACAGTCAAATCATTTATTTATATATAGATGAATAGCCAGTAAGTATAGCTGAATTAATACAAATAGGCATGCCAGACACAGGCATGCGCGTCCTTTAGTAAACAGTGGACATATGAGCAAACACTTCACATGCACAATGCAACGTGTCATGTAGGTACTGTCACTCCAGCGCGTACACTACGAGTACGTCTGAGAACTTCACGCACGCTCTACATGCAATTAAAAGAAATCCGCTCGTTTATTTTGCTCGCTGTTTTTCTCAATTCTCCGTACTATAAAGTTACGGAGATTTTAAAAAGAAAAAGGTTAAATAATAATGTACCTGCTTTTCATTTGAGTAAATTATTTATTCGTTGCATAAACATGTTAATTTGTAATATTGTGAATTTGAAATACAGATTGTACTCGTAAATAATTATTATACAGACAAAATAATATATAACTTATAATTTGAACATACTCTGCAAGAAGAGATATGATTTTTAGTGAAATTTGTACACAACATATTAGGTACTAAAAACTAAAGTTACGTATGTGTAATCATAGTGCAGTCAAATAGAGCTTTGTGTTACAGGACGTAAGTGTAAATAAAAATGCCAATGAAGGAATGGCTTCAATGGCTTCCGCCGCCGCGCTCCGTGCTGGCGTTGCTGCTGGCCGCCGCGGGGTTCAGCGGGCGCCTGTTCGCGTCCCACGTCACTCACTCGCCCACACTGCTCGTGGACACGTGCCACTCGCTGTGTCGACTCGTCGGCCTCATCACCACTGTACTAGCCTATAAGGTAATTGAATTGATAGCATTAATCATCGCGCTGTTGAAAAACTCGACACGTAACGGATATTTAAATATTGATTCTCTTCGTAGAACGGTAACATAGAGAGTACAAGCCGAACTATTTCATTACTTAACGTTTTTAAAAGAGAACTTATACAACGTTACAGTATTTATCAACTTTGAAATTAATAAATCATCCACATGAAAATTTAATGACAGTTGCGAGTGTTGATAACATAAGCAAGCTTTTAGTTCAGTTTCTCTATATAACAGTATGAACGTGCAGACGAAGGGGTCGGGACTGAGGGGCGCCTTCGTAACACTTTCGGGTGGGCGCGTATAGAGGTGGTGGGCCGGTTGTCGGTGCACGTGCTGTTCGCCTCGTTCGCGCTGGCGCTGGTGGTGAACGCGCTGCAGCTGGGCGTGCACTCGTCGCACGGCCAGCCGCCGCTCTACCCGAGGGTCATCGTCGGCAGTGCCGTCATCGGCCTGCTCCTGCACGCCGTCAATTATATGTTACTAGCCGGTCAGTACGTTTGTAACTCAAAATTTTTCGTCCTTGCATATGATGGGATACTTAGTATTCAATAATACTCTTATATCCAGATTGGCTACACTTCAGAATCATCATCCCCACGCTAAACATGCAGATTAGGAATCATATATATGTATATGCTGCTGCTCGTAGGCGGCCAGGGCATTTAGCTGCGCTTAAACAGACCGCGCCATACCGCGATCTGCGAGCGCTGGGTTTATTCGCCTCTTAAGACACCATGCAGGGCACAGGCACGACTCCATACGGCACTGGGTTGGGGAATGTATTCTTACTCAACGCCGACATGCAACAACGCACAACTCAAAACAATTCACGGAACTTTAGAACTCCAAAATGTGTTATCATAATTCAAATAATGGATCAATTTTTAAGCATCAAAATTTTTGAAATACGAGTATAAAAGGTCAGATGAAACATAGATTCAAATTGGCGGTGACTTAAACTTCTTTTTATGACGTTAAATTAATAATTTATCTGATAGTCTTTGTTAAGGATGTTGATCTTCTTACATTTTATTCTTCTTGTCTTCCTAATCGACAGACTGAAATTCAACAAGTAAATGTACATGTTATGTTACCTTAGGACGGGAACTGAGCTACAGTCGTCGACTTAGCATGACAGAAGGCGGCAGCGTTATCTTAAAAACTGGCGCAGCTGAACCTGTCCTGGCGCACGCTCCCACCGATATAGCCAGTAAGTTGAGAAATTTTGTATGAGTTCAATAACTGTGTATGTGTATTGTGTACCTACAATCTGCACACAGGGTGCTATATTATACGCGTATGTGACGTGTGTCAGGCAGCTTGTTCGTGATCAGCGCGGGGCTGACTCTGGAGTGGGAGCCGGTGGCGGCGCGCATCGCCGACCCCGCGCTCTCCGCCTGCGCCGCCGTCGTACTCGTCGTTTTCAATTATCCCTTTAGTAAGTATCCCAGTGTGGGACCAACGATCAAACGTTTTTGCATTTTGTTCCTTCGTACATATTTTCATATTTGCCGAGTCAAATCTAAATATATAAATTATTGTAGTATAATAACTGTATATTTTTGTCATGTATAAAATAATTTCGTAGCTATAAAAACATTAATTTCAATATCAATAGCAACTTTGGTATGTTATGTTCTAACAAGATAAATGATGAAGAACTGCGAAATTTTGGGATTCGATAATTGCGCGTAAGTTTAAGTTCCCTCGTATACAATTTATTTATTCATAATTCCATCGTCATTATTATCAGCCCGATTAAGTCCTCTGTTGGGCATAAGCCCCCTGAGGGGTTTTGTCCACAATCCCTTAATTGCAGCGTACAAGATTCTCAATAACTGGCACCCGCACAAAATATAATAACTTATAATAAGTAATAAACCTGTTTAAAAAAAATCGAAATTTAAGAACTTGAGACTTATTGCTGGCGTAATAATAACCGTTACTCATATTTATCATTTTTCAATGAGAAGCTTGCATCGTGGTGTTTGTGTCGTATGAAACGACGGGAGGTCCTGCCAAGCAAGTTCATTGACACGCGCAGCAGTTCCACTAAAAAACATTATTTCACGCCTGTATTTTACCGAAGGTATAGACAGAGTGTAGCGCACTCCCACGATTCAGCTCTCATGTTATACATCCCACAATGGAATAGAGGGTGACCGGGGCATCGAACACACTACCCATAATAATGGTTAATAATAATGATAATTGATAATATCTATAATCAGTCCACCAGGCAGCCAGACAAACGGGGCAGTCAAATAATAAAAAAATATATCAAAAGATGGATTCCAGTAGATATGTATTAGTGATTATGAAGTTTTCAAACCAAATAATTCCTCATGACAATTGCCAGAAGAAAAGTTTATGGCTATAATTTCTTTCATAATTGTTTCACTGCGATACAAATAGGTTGCCTGGAACTACTAGAGCGATAAGGTCGCGTATTACAACCTACAATTTTTTTGCACAATATTGTCTTTTTCTTGTTGTAGATTAGTGTACAATAAAACATCGTATTGCATTTTTCGTCGAATATAACAATTTACATCTGAACTTATATCTGCTTCTTATATATAGGTACATACATGCAACTTTTTCGATAAATTTAGTAACAAACAAAAAAAAAATACACGAACAAAGTCCACCTCGCGCAAGAACAATGCTGGCAGGGATAGTAATTATTTGCATTTGTTCCTTTGAGATTTTGGAAAAAATACGTCATGGAAAAAATCCGAGCTGTAATTCGGTACCGTTCGGGAAAAATATACAAATAACTTGCGGGGCAATATTCTTCAGCCTATCTACCTGCAATGTCCACAATATACCTACATAGGTACTTATTACAAAACATGTGTTACCAAGCATAAGACAGTTATCGTATCAGGCTAAGTACGGAGATTAATAGTATCAGCAGTTACTTAGCAGGCATCCATTGTTAATATATTAGTCAATATTTTAAAGTCAATAATCGCAGTGATACCTATTTTTCTGCCGAATTACATACATGTTAACTTGCGGCCGGGTGAGCGATACTGCACGCGTACACCACGATACACCGAATTGTTGCTATGTAAAACTAGCTTAATTTATTACGATACTTCATTAGCATGATAATATATCACACGTGTGTATGTATATTGGTTACTTATAAAATTCTCATCAAATCTTATGTTTTGTACAGGGAGAGTTTAAGTTAAAATACTGTTACAGTGAGATCAGCGGGTCTGGTGCTCCTGCAAACGGTTCCCGAGGGCCTGGGCGCGTGCGACTTGCACACAGCGGCCCTGCAGGTGCCCGGCGTACTTGCCATCCACGAGCTGCACGTGTGGCAGCTGCATCGCGACAAGGTCGTCGCCACCGCTCATGTGTGTTACGGCTCTCAAGAGGTATGTACAATTGAGATTTTACTATTAAATATTTTATGAATATATCGTACATATGTATGCATCATTAAATTATGTACTGCCTTAATACACGTAGGGAGATTCGCCTGGACCACGACCTTGCTGCGATCGGTGGGCGTGAATACAAAGACTTTGGGTAATTTCGAAACCAACCAAACTATCGTGAAACAAATGTTTGTCAGTTAATACGGTACTTAATTAAGTACATTTCAAATTATAATAAAATCAAACCTAACATAACATATAGGTACCACACATTTGATTATATTACTTACAGACTTTTTATTTGCAGGAGTACTTGCGCAACTCCGCTCTTGTCTGCGACGTATTTAAACGTCATGGTATAAACCTGGTGACGTTACAACCGGAGTTCGCTCTCGCATCGGTCGGAGGTGACGATATTTCTTATACATTTTAAAAACTAAAGAGTTATTATTCTTGTTTTTTTTTTAAATTGAAGAGTAACTTGTACTTGTTCTTTTTTAAGTAAACAGTTAATTATTCTCGTTATTTTTTTAAAAAACTAAACAGTAAAGAAAAGATTTGTAATTCTGTGAAATATTTAAATTAAATCTTCGCTATGGTTGGTCCACAGGATCGGATGAAGAAAAAAAAGCTTTGATAGAGTTCGCCAACGTTGCGTGTTCTTGTCCGTGCGCCAAGGAGTGCGTGGCTCCCAGATGCTGTGCGACCCCACGGAAACCGACCATCACTCCCATATAGCAACAATTTTCCTTCGTCATAATAGACTGAGTCTAAACCAAGCGTGAAGAAATTATGTTACAAAAATGTCCTAATTATGTCATATGACAGTTACCTTTAAATTAGTTTATGTAGAAAATGCGTATTAATATGTATTTTAAATATAGTTAAGAGACCGCGTTAATGAATACTAAATTAAGACATAATAAATTAGCAACTAGGTACATACAACCAAAGATGACACTTCTTATAATAAGGCAAGCGATACTTGAAAAGTCTACGGTGATAAGTAGGTGAGTATACGACAGTACCGCAGCATGAGAGTGAAAGTGTGTTCATAAAAACATGTTTCGCGCCACGCCATTCTATCACTCGCTCATTTGACAATTATTATCTATGGTAGGTTTGCCCAGATTATTAACTTTTCAATTTTTCAATAATTATTATTTCTCCATTATAGGAAAACTATTCTTGATTGTTAGGTTTGTGGCCGAGTCAAACAATGTCGTTTATACATAATTATTGGCAAAATCAGCTGCTAACATATAATTTCATATGGCTTTTGGAATTCGCTTCTAATAGACCAAAGTTTATCAATTCAACACAGAACTAATTTGTAAAAGTAAGCCTTTCTCTAAATATGCAATAACTATAATTTTCGTCGTACTTAAGTGCATGCTATTTGGAAAATATCTGAAACAAATATGTCATTTCAAAGATTTGAAGTCCATAACCACTGAAAGAATTAAAATATGAAATACGAATATGAATACAAGTTGAAGGAGAAGGTAAATTAAATATGTACATAGAAATTTTAAAAGGACCAATGTTGTGTTCGCTGGGCAGCCCGTATCACCACAGCGGTGTACCGCTGACTGCGGTAAACAGTCATAATGATATCTTAGTAATAAATAATTAATGTAAGCAATAAAATTATATTTTCCTATAAACTTATGACACACAGTATTAAAAAAACAATTGTAAAGCTAGAAAAGAGAGACGAAAATAATATTCTTTTTGATTATTTTTTTGTTACAAACTTGTATTTAATTTATAATGTAAGCTTCAAGCGAACTTTCGAGAATAAACGGCTCTAAAGTGTACCGCAACGATATGAAACTGTGATGTTCCTTGACAGTATTATAGGAAAGCTAGTGATAAGCACTGTCAGTTCGGGTGTTCACGTACCTACTCGTAATTATGATAACAATGATGACAAACAATAAGATAATACGTTATTATGTAAGTTGTGTACAGAGTTTTGCTGACTATAATGTTGTAGTATAAATAAAATATTTTATATATAGCCCGATACATTTTAATTACACTACTTGTGAATTAATACAAATATTATCAGTATTGTGGAATCAGAGGAGTTATCTTAAGACGTGTCCCCAGATATCGGCTTACATGTTTATATTAGCAGCCAAACTCAAAAAAGACGATTAGACATTAAAGTGAAATCTGTACGGTACATAGCGTACTGTAGTAGTTTAGTTAAAAATTGTTTTATAACTGGAGTGATGTGCTTATTATAACTAAGAGTAAAAAATGTGCTAGCTAATGAATTTTTAGCTACAGTCGCTATTCATGAAAAACAAAAACCTGTACTCCATATAAAGCATGAATGGACTTTGGAACGAATCTTTTCATTTTCGTCCTTGTCATTCAATGCCTTTGATCAAGCATTTGCGAACAAAATACCAATTACCAATAAAAAGATCAATAAAAAAACTAGCATGGGGCAAGAGAGTATTTTTTTCTATGTTCATCACATCATAAGGGCAATCTATTGGACTGTCTTTTAAAGGAAGACCATATTTTGTGCCGGTACTATTTACGAATCATAGGAACCTTTATTACATTACAATTGATTATAATCTTATACCGTCTTGGAGCTTATGCATTTTGTATTTGACGGATATTCACACGCTGTTTTTTAAATATCCGTTATAAATAAAATGTATTTCTTTCATTGTCCCCACAACAACCAGATCTATCACAATCCGAATATAAGCGTCGAAAATAAAGCACACTACTTTGAGTACCTATATGTTACTTATAGAAGAAACACATAGCTTATTGGAATTCAAATAATTTAATTGATTGAATGTTTGATAAATTTTGAAACCTTATGAAAGTCCATATACGACATATCTACGTACATAATAAAAAAAACAAACTTGAAATACAACAAATTTATTTCGATTTACAATTTTGTGGATACAACAATAGATTTTTACTTTAAAATTTGTGTTATCATGCATGCATTGTACATTATTTGAGATAACATTAAAAGTATTATTTTTATAAGTCCATTGATAACAATATTGACAATTATTTCAGAAAAATAAACATAGCTACTAAATGAATATTTTTTATTAAAATTTATCCATTTATATGTAAGTATATTTATTTTAAACGAGCTTGACAAAATATCAAAAGTGCGATATAGTTAGATACTAATAAGAAAATTATTATCACAAACAGTCCAATGTAAAGATATTTTTACTAAACTAACAGTCCAATATTCATTAATCCATCAATAAATACGAGTAATCAAAACCTTACAACTATAAATATTATCACACTATATTAGAACATTAGAATTTGAAATGACAAATTGCTACGTTTCATAAAGAGCTCATTGGTTATACAAATCTGATAGGAATGAGAGAGAAAACATCTAAGTTTATTGTTAACATTCAACAGTTTATAGTAAAACACTGTACGTCGACCTTGTCTATTTGAGTTCTAACGGAAGAGAACATTCTGACTCCTGTCGTCCGCAGCGGGCTCGAGTGCGAAGACGTCCGTCGCGTTGCCAACAAACAACCGACGGCAGTGACCAGGTTTGCATGCACGGCTCTTGACCAGCTTGTAACAAGACTTACCTATTCCCGCTGAATTGTTCTGAAATATACATAATACACTAAATGACGACATTTATACGCCATAATATTAATACGGAAATGTTCGCAGAAAAAATATTCTTATCATTATAGTACATAACATATTTGTCTAACACCTTTGCACGCTCCTCGCCTCTCTCCATATGATATAAAATTATTTAATTATTATTATATAACCAGGTTCCTTAAAGTGCAAGCAGGAAGCTCCGAGCGACAAACATCCTTACAACTGGACGTGTATCTTCTACACGTATCATACTTTTCATACACTTTATAAAATAATACATGGTATGTATTAGGCAAGAGAGAAAATAGGTAGGTACTCGTACCTATATATGAGCTCTATCATACATTTTTTAAGTTGTCATGAGAATCCCAGCAACCGGCCTAATGTTCAACAAATATTTCAATACAAAATTAAATATCCCCATAACGAACATAC
>DWDW01001953.1:0-10825 GCA_018245635.1 Mimoniades versicolor eupheme | reverse complement strand
TGTATTTATCCTACGTTTAATAAACTCTTCGCATTACCAATTTGGACTTTTTTGCTTTCAACGCCTATCGCAACTGCGAAAACAGTGTAGCTATAACTGGTGACCCCGCTATTGAGCATTAAATATGAGCAGTGACAAAGCACATTCGAGCGGCCCGACCGTTAAGAAAGATAGTGAGCGCGATTGCAGTGTAACCGACGGATCAGCGGAACTTTTTCGTGTCGGCGTGCGTGTGCCGCCATTTTGGCCGGAGAAACCGAAAATATGGTTTGCGCAAATTGAAGCGCAATTCAATCTCGCGCGAATAACGGACGACAATACAAAATTTTTTTACGTACTGTCAAACTTGGACGGACAATACTCGGTAACAGTGGAAGACATCATTATCGACCCTCCACACACGAATAAGTACGAAAAGCTTAAAACAGAGCTCATCAAGCGTCTTTCCTTGTCACGGCAGAAACAAGTGAAACAGCTTCTGCAGCTAGAGGAGCTTGGAGACCGTAAGCCTTCACAATTCTTGCGGCACCTGCAACAGCTAGCGGGACCTAATATCCCCAACGAATTTATAGCGGATATATGGACAAGCCGGCTACCAAATAGTTTGCAAACTATTTTAGCTTCGCAATCATCCCTGTCACTTGAAGAACTCGCTGACTTGGCGGACAGAGTGCACGATATTTCACCGGCGACTCCTCAAGTGGCATCCACGTCAGTGCTGAGACTGGAGGCAGCAATGGATATCATGGCTCGCCAAATTACAGAGCTGACCAAGCAGGTCAGCGCTCTTACTACACAGCGATCCGGTTCCCGCTCCCGTGTTCAGCATTCTTCGCGATAGCGCAGCCGCACACCTGCAAAGAGGACTCACTCGGCCTATCGAAAATTCCCCGTTTGTTGGTATCACCATAAATTCGGTGAGGAGGCTAAAAAGTGCATTAAGCCATGCGATTACAAATCGGAAAACGCACTGGGCAGTCTATAATGGCGACTGACGATTGCCCAACGAACACTGGTCGCCTATTCGTCACAGATCGTATCTCGAAAGTCGAATTCTTGATCGACACTGGGAGCGACTTATGTGTCTTTCCCCGAACTGCGATACGACAAAATCGAGCGAAGACTGACTACCAACTGTGCGCAGCCAATGGAAGCCCCATCACCACGTATGGTTACGTAGAACTTAAATTAAACTTTGGTCTTCGTAGAGATTTTTTGTGGCGATTTGTGGTAGCTGATGTGACCAAAGCTATAATAGGTGTCGATTTTTTGTCTTTTTATAATTTAATAGTAGACATCCGTAATAAAAAACTTATAGATGATGTAACAAAATTGTCAACTGTAGCTAAAGTAGATACGACTAGCAGCTTAATATCAAGTGTAAAGGTCGCGACTGGTTGTACTATGTACCACAAAATTCTTTCTGAATTTCAGAGCATAACGCGACCAACGGGCACTCCACGCACACCTAAACACAATACTACACACCACATCCGCACCACTCCAGGCCCTCCAGTTTCCTGTTCACCCCGACGACTAGCACCGGACAAGTTGAAAATCGCTCGAGCGGAATTCGAGACAATGTTGGCAAATGGCACGGCTCGACCTTCTGAGAGCCCTTGGTCATCACCCTTGCACCTAGCCCCCAAAAAGGACAATGGCTGGCGTCCCTGTGGTGACTACAGGATGCTCAACGCTAGGACCGTACCAGATAAGTACCCCATTAGGCACATCCAGGACTTTGCCCACAGTCTAACTGGTTGTAAGATCTTCTCCACAATAGACTTGGTCAAAGCATACAACCAGATCCCAGTCTTTAAACCGGATATTCCAAAGACTGCGATTACAACGCCGTTCGGACTCTTCGAGTTCCCATATATGACGTTTGGTTTGCGAAACGCTGGCCAAACCTTCCAAAGGTTTGTGGATGAAATGACTCGTGGCCTAGATTTCTGTTACCCTTACCTTGATGATTTCTTAGTTTTCTCTAAGACCGAGTCAGAACACGAGGTACACCTACGCCAACTCTTTAAAAGGATGGAGGAATATGGCTTACTCATCAACATCTCTAAATGCGTCTTCGGCGCACAGGAGGTAACATTTTTAGGCTACGTCATCTCCGAGCATGGTACCAAGCCTTTGGAAGGCAAGGTACAAGCCATCAAGGAGTTCCCGGTCCCAAAGACAGCAAGGCAGCTTAGGAGATTTCTAGGCATGATTAACTTTTATAGGAGATTTATTCCCCATGCTGCCCAGATCCAGGCTCCCTTGAATAACCTACTGACCGGATCCATCAGAGCGTCGCAGCCAATCGACATATGCGGTGACAGCCTGAAGGCCTTTGAAGAGTGTAAGGACAGCCTGTGCAACGCAGCAATGCTCGCACACCCTGACTACACTCTGAAACTAGGATTGGTCACAGATGCATCCGACTCCGCCATTGGTGGAGTATTACAACAATATAGGGATGGACACTGGGAGCCTCTAGCATTTTTTTCACGCAAGTTGAGCCCATCGCAAAAGAAGTACTCACCATACGACCGTGAACTCCTTGCCGTGTACGAAAGCGTTCGCTACTTTCGGCACATGCTAGAGGCCACCCATTTTACTATTTATACGGATCATAAACCACTTTGTTATGCGTACCATGAACGAAAACATAACTGTTCTCCTCGCCAATACAGGCACTTAGATTTCATCTCTCAGTTTACCACTGATATACAACATATCGCAGGCAAAAACAATGTTGTCGCTGACACATTATCACGAGTGGATGAGTTATCATTGCCGGTAAACTTAGAAGAGATAGCTCAACAACAAACTACAGACCCGGAACTAGCTGAGCACATATCAGGCAATACTTCACTTCGGCTAATAAAAATGAGCATCCCTGGGAGTCGTACTGAAATGTACTGTGATGTCAGTGCACCGACGCCCAGACCATTCGTCCCGAAACTTCTGCGTCAACAGGTATTTAACAGCCTACATTCTCTCAGCCATCCTGGAGCTAACGCTTCTACCAAGCTCGTCGCACAACGCTTTGTCTGGCCTCTCATGCGTAAACAATGCCGCGAATGGTCCAAGGCATGTTTGACTTGTCAGCGCGCTAAGGTAAACAGACATGTAAAGTCACCTTACGGTACCTACAATTTACCTTCAGCGCGTTTCAAACATGTCCACCTGGATTTGATCGGCCCACTTCCACCCTGTGGAGAATTTCGGTATTGCCTCACAGCAGTCGATCGCTTTACGCGATGGCCCGAAGCTGTACCGCTTACCGAAATCACAGCAGAGGCAGTAGCTAAAGCGTTCATAGCCTGTTGGGTATCGCGGTTCGGTTGCCCTGCGGACATCGTAACCGATCGCGGCAAACAATTTGAATCAGCGTTATTCCTGCAATTATCCAAATCCATCGGTTTTGATCACCGCAGGACAACTGCTTATCACCCACAGTGCAACGGGTTGGTGGAGCGCTTCCACCGTCAATTGAAGGCAGCTATTATTTGTCACGCCGACGCAAAGTGGACTGAGTCCCTACCTTTTGTTCTTCTCGGCATAAGGAGCGCTTTTAAAGAAGACCTTAAGTCATCATCCGCTGAGTTAGTCTACGGTGAGCCTCTTAGACTTCCAGGCGAATTTTTCGACCACAGTGTCTTGAGCGATACAACCGACATTACAGTCTTCTCAGCGCGGATGAAGTCCTTTGCCGAAAAGTTACGTCCTGTTCCAACGCAACACCATTCAGCTAATAAAATATTCGTGTACAAAGATCTCGCCAAAAGTAGTCACGTATTCCTAAGGGAAGAAGTGCTACGTGGCTCACTGCAACCAGCGTACACAGGTCCCCACGAGGTCCTAAAGAGAGATACTAAAAAGTTTAAAATCAGGGTGAAAGGAAAGGATGTCACGGTTAGTATTGATCGTTTAAAGCCAGCATATTTACTATCCAATGAATTACACATTCCCGAACAAGTACAATACGCTGAACCCAATATTCAGTGTCCTAATCCAAACCCTCAAGGTATCCCTGCAGAGAAGACAACGCGCTACGGAAGAAAAGTCCGTTTTCCAGATCTTTATCGCCCGTAGGCACGGTCTCTGGAGGGGAGTGATGTAGGTATCTCACTACATATATCATATTTACTAGTTTATTTATAGTCAATATATTTACGCATAGCAAATTATTTATTTTTATCATACTTATTATACTTATGATTATATCCACACACACTGACACATACACACCATTCAGAACAGGAATACACAAAAACCTATATATTTAATACTTAAACAGACATCGCCGCGTGAAACGCGTAGTTAAAGAAAGTCCCGTTATGCGACCAAGTCGAGTACTGTACGCGCCGGCGCTGGTAGCGCGCGCGCGCGCTCGTCAGTCGGAACTTAGCTCTCGACGCACCGTCCGTGTCGCTTGTCACCGCCGCGAGTGATTCCGAATTGCTGTATTCTTTTGTATTCTGTGCTTTCTGTAAACTCTTCCTGTTCTGTGTACTCCTTCTGTATCTTTCTGACTCTTTTGTATTGTGCTACGTATAATAAACTCTTCGCATTGCTAAATTTGGACCTTTTGCTTTTAACGCCTATTGCAACTGCGAAAACAGTGTTACTACACTGGTAATCCCGAAATTATGGCTTTAATTCCCGGGTCGGGTAGAGTGTTACCGGTTTTTTTTAATTTGAAATTCCCAGTAGTAGTAGTTTCGGGATTTGTGCCCCATGTATGGAAATAAGCTCATACGCTATTCCATGATGGGACGTCGCTGGTGGAACGTAGCAGTAATGCACTCCTCTACTTACGTTACGTTTGTAAAGTGTTTCTCTGCAATCTCCCTGCCTGTGTTTATAAAATTCCACTAATTTCCATGCAAGCGCCAGTTGATAATACATAGTTTCTTGTTGGCGACTACTACCGCCCCCTACACAGCCGATCTGTCACGTTTAGATTTTATAACCCAACAAAGCGACTGAAATAGTTTTTATTTGTGCGGTTCCTCGTGTTCTTAAACACTCATTTCTACCCATTTTCTCGCAATGCACTTGCTTCTAATAAATAACTTTATTAGGACTTATCAAATATTGATAATAAAAATTCAATCATTTTTTTTTTTCACAAATTTCATTTATTTTGATCAGAATTGAAACGTAAGAGAACTGATGATGGTTTAAATCAATAGAAAATGTGCTAGTTTGTAAGGGCTATGATCGATGAAAATGGATATTCTTGTAGTTTCAGCTTTTTGTATTTTGTCGAATAAAAATATTACCTATCTAGAAGCCCGTAGAAATAAAATTCATTATAACAGTAAATTCAGCCTGAATACAAAACATATTCGCCTCAGTAAATGTTACTTCCTTTTTAAATGTCACTGAGTTTAGTCACACAAGGTTGGCACCATTGTCAATACTACACCTGTGCAAGCAAGCATCGTTTTGTTCGATAATGAAAAGCAAAGGTGGAGCTATAACACAGTTCATATAATCGATAAAATATATAATACATAAACGATAAAAGATGACTTTCATAAATCAATTCCTATTAGTTCCATGGTGTTTAATTTCTCTTTTATAACAGGCTTTACTCGCTTAATGTAATAATCTTGAAACGGAAAGAGAACAAATAGGTTTATTTCACGCGAGATTGTAGCGCCGCGAGAACGCTTATTTACGATGACAATGTTCGTGACCGATGCAAATAAAAAAAACGTGTACAGTGCACTGATTTAACCCCGAACTAGCTATCGGCGAACTTTCGCAAGAAATTCTTTAGCAGACTGTAGATTAAATTCGAAATCGCAGTGGAAGAGAACAACAAACTAAGAAACTTCTCGCAATCGAAACAACAACTACAAGAACTCTAGAATCTACCTGACTAAGAATGAGTCAACAAAAACGTGAAACCTTGACGAGTTAGCCCGATTGCTCGAAACGACTAACTGGTAACTAATTGTGTCCGCTGCTCCAGCTTTAAGCATGATACTTGAATGTTTACAACTCGAAACTCACAAAACAAAGAAAACACGCACCGAACGCAGCAAGTTTTTCTCACTGGTTCGATAAGCATCCGCGCGTCCACGTAGACTTGGCGTGTTTTAATTACGTGTTTTGTGGTGACTCTAAATTAGCCCTTCGTTACATCTTGATTTATTTTTTCAAATGTCCATACTTAACCTGCATAAAATATGAATGTGTAACAGGATGTAAAATGGAATATTTCTAATAATGACAACCTACAATGAAAAGATGATGTAATAATAAAGTTATTTATTTCAGTAACTTTTTAACATACTACAGTAATTTAATGCCACGTTTATAAGCCTTATACCTAGGACTTAATAGAAACATAACAGCAGTAGTCTCAACTACTGTACAGAGGATTCGTTAGTCAATGTGCAATGAAGCGATACTTGATGAGCGTGTAACGGATCGAATCAAGGCTGCTCGGAACTAGTGGCTCGAATCTCAATGTGAAGGCTACTAGGGCAAAAGTGAGAAGTACGCAGTAACTCTGAACGCATCGATGAATAATGTTACTGAGGAAATATTCCGCATGACGCAAAGTCATGACAAATATTAGAGACGTTCGATTTGTGAACGCAATACTTACGTAAAACGAATAAATATTTAGGCAAAAATAAAAACATTATCGATAAAACTATGCACTAAGGCTCCAATATTCAACTGATCTACTTATTACACTGGAAATAGAATCAAAACAAAACTATCGCATAGAACAACGCATGTTGACTGACAAATTATAATTACTTATAAATTTAGGTCTCGATTTTCTCATTCGAGAAATACACAACAATATACTTATTGAAGTATATTTGTCTTGTTTCATTCATTTCTCGAATGAGAAAAGAGGTTTAAGTGCATCATTGGATGCACTTAAACCTCTGAGTGAAGTCTTTACTATGCATAAATCAATTTGCTTTTTTCACTTTCAAGCTTCAAGGTATAAAAATGGTACCCCAACTATTCCCAATGATCGAAGGCGATCCGCGTACGCCTCAGAGATCCGAAATACGAGCGACACGCCGGGAATGCTATCCCTCTTTCATTAAAATGAACCGCCTTGAGCCAGGGACCCTTTCGTAAATTTAATTCTCTCTTCACTATTTATAAAGATAAGACGTTCAACATTAATTGAACAATCATAAGCAGCACTTAACAAAATTGACTCGGTTTTAAAGGTGGGAGCTCTCATAAAGTACTATTTTCATAATAATGGCTGTAGAATTAATTTCATCGCGGGTAGAATTTATAGATTCTTTCAAGATAAATTATATACTACCTTGGTATCAACATTTCATAATTTCGTAAATGTAAAATAAGCTAAATAAATATTAATCATTAAATAATAAAACATCATTATCATCAACCTTCTCAGATCATTTTCTATCGGTCCACTTGACGTAGATCGGTGTCAAGGTAATTCACCACACTCAGTCCGCCAATGATCTCATCATAAAACACGATCTTGATGATAAGGATAAAGGGATGATCATGCTGATAAGAATAATCTGAAATGCTGAATATAAACTGTAATATAACTCTATAAAAGCTTTCGCTGTTCAGTATACAAGCGTGTACAGCTAGCAAGATTGTAAAATAGTTGATTTTATTATCAAGCACCTCCTAGCGACAAGGGGACAGCCGGGCGAACTCCGATCAAAAGAATACAAACGGGCATGGATACAAAACTTCTATAAAACTCAAACAAAAGGCGACCGGCCAGATAAAATAAGGTGTACTCAGCGCTGTCAGCGCAATAAAACAAATAGGTTTCGTAAGAAAACAACTGAAACAAAGAATTGTAAAAGATTCTTGTGATCCTAAAGTCACAAATCATCTTGACCATGTAACGATGACATTAGTTGCAAATCTAAATTTATCTTAACCTTGTGTAACTGGGGTAATTCTGGAGTAAAACTAAATAAAACGAGATATGATTTAAAGACAACATTTCATAATAACAACGGAATATGTCCACAACTTGTAAGTCAATCTATGGATGGGTTAAGAACTCGTCCTTATAACACCCGCTGATGTAGAATGAAGAATGAATAATATAATGAATTGTAATAATGTAATTGTAATAATGTGTCGTAATAATAATGGAATTATAATGTAACTTGAATAATAATTGTAATTTAAAATTAATTAATTAATCTGATGCACTTTAACTTAATTAAGCATGATGTATGTACCTATAATTGAGGTAACACTTGGCCTTAAATTAAGACAATATTCTGTGAATATACGGCGTTGAAGATAGGGCGGTAAGAGTAGGTGCACAGGCGGCACAGTTTTCCGAACCCGAACAGGTGTTGAAATATTTTAGGACTGTTAAGGTCGGACAAAGTCGCGAAAGTATCGACGTAAATTCAATATGTCGAAATCATCGCAAGGGTGAAAACGTTACTGCAAAGTTTAGAGATTTTTAAAATGAGTCTGCTTGCAATAAGTCAGGTCATTTATCGATTCATTGCTTTAAAAATAAAAACACTAATAAAGACCGCGATACGAACACAAACAAGGATAAAAGTAAGAATAAGTAACAGGTTGCTCAATGATGTACGGCTGAAAAACTTAACGAATAAATACATGATTAGCATCAAAGTTAACGAGCAGATTATTAACTGCCATCTAGATTTAGGTAGCCAGTGCTCTCTGATAAGATTGTCGAAAGCCAGAGAACGTAACCTGGACATCGTGACCCCAGACGGCCAGTATAAGCATACCTTACGGCCTAGTGAAAAACCGAAGCGGTGTCGAAATTTCGAAAACATTCGAACCAACACTAGTTGAGACAGTTTCTTGGTCTGTCGGGGCATTTCGGACGGTTTATTAGCGATTACGCTTTATATCAACTAAACTATGTTTTATATCAACTAAAAAAAGAGGCAATCGAAGATGATTCATATGTAAAACCCGAAGACAGGAGAGATCTAATAAAAGCGGTCGAGTGCTTGCATGGGACTCCCATTTATCGTGACTCGGTAATAGTTGTACGTGTTCAACCTTTCTGGGTCTTTTATGGTACCTTCCCAAGAACATTGTTATCGTGAATATCGTCGATTACACAAAGCCATATCATCAGTTTCTATCGATGCAACTGGAAGTGTTGTAAAGAAGCTTGTTGATGATTGTAATGAACGCACAAATGCAATTTTTTTGTATGAAATAGTTATAAATTTTTATAACTCCACTATTTCAGTTTTCCAAATGCTTTCCGAGGCTCATGACGCAGATGTAATAACATTTTGGCTAAGATGGATACGGTTGGTATCACCGAAAGGAAATGTAATCCCTCACGCAGTTGTATGTGACGGTTCACGTGCATTACTTAATTCAATAGCTTTAGCGTTTAACAATCGGTCATTAACAAATTATATTGAGTCATGTTTTACTAGTGCTAAAAATATAACAACATGGAAACCGAATACATATATTCGGTTGGACACAGCCCATTTTATACATGCTGTCAGTTGCTGGAAATGTTGGAAATCGGTGTCTCACAAAAACGTGAAATCATTTTATTTGTACTGCTGATTGAATGTCAGCAATGGGAAGAATTTGAAAGACTTTTAATATTGATTCTTATTGTCTGTAGTAGTGAATTCGAAGATTACTTTGTAACTCCACTAGACACTAGAAAAGAACTAGAAAATGTTATTGGTAACAAAAAGAGTAAAATGTTATATCATGACATTGAAGAAAAAATTAAAACCATAGTCTCCGATCTCGAAAAAAGTACAATCCTTAATGATCCCGTAGAAAATCCACGTAATGATTCAATTACCATTATTTCATGGGTGACTGATTTTGTGGCTATTTCAGTTAATGTTCATATAATTGGCGCGACACTTAATTTATGTTCCATCATTCAAAAATCCGTTTATTAAAGCGATTAAAGAATTTCCGTTATGGACTAAAGTGTGCATTCCAGATAAGCAATTGCGAGCTACTTCATCGTACGTTGAACAAGATTTTAAGGACTTTAAATCAATGCTTAATCAGAAAATAGGTCTTCCTGCACGAGTAAATATTTTCATTAAAGCACACCTCAAAAATCTTTTGGGAGGTGTTGTCGTATTTCAAAATAAATTAACGAAATTTGTCGATGACAATATCGATAAAACAACACTAACTATTGATTCAGATGGTAACGATGCTAAGTTAGAACAAAGTGCTGATAATGTTGACGTTGATGATACTTTAGATACTGAAAACTGGCGCGGCCTAGGTAAAGATCCAAAACATGAAAAATTTGATAGGGTAAATTATGGACATAATTTTAATGATTTTAAACAAGATGATTCTGTTAAAATCTCCGTAAATGATGGTGATGAGAAGAAAGTAATGAATTTAACTTTAGATCATAGTAATGATTTCGTTTTGTTGAATTTACATAAAACTATCGAAAATGAACATGACTACAGTCTCAAAACTAGTACCCCAAGAAGTACCCAAATTATTAACAATAAAATAGATGCTGCTATTGAAAAAAAAAAGTAGGAAAATCATCAATGAAGGCAAATACTTCAAGATTGTCCTGAATTAAAATTAATAAATAATTTAATTGAATATAAAGATAATAAAGCGAATGTTATCTTAAAAAAGGGTAAACGAACAGAATCATATTTGTTACGAAATGGGAACGATAGCGGACCAGTTGTTTACAATGGGACTGCTTATTTAGCATATAATACTTGCCCATTCGATAGTAGGGGAAAACCGGGTAATGGGAGTCAGCGGGCAATGGTGGTCACCCCTATATTTCCAAAACTAAAACCGCTAGAAA
>DWDW01001952.1:0-10827 GCA_018245635.1 Mimoniades versicolor eupheme | reverse complement strand
TTGTTCCTACCGTTTAGTCAGAGCACGCCTTACCGCGATATGCCAGAGCAGGGTTTAGTCGCCTCTTACGACAGCCTGTATCACGGCACGGGGTCGGCGAATATCCCTACTCTGTTCCGATACGGCAATGACACAAAGAGGATTAAAGTGTAACAATTATATTATATAATTAAGTAACATATATTCTTCTAATCAGGAAGTAGAAGTGCGTAATCAGAGAAGACGTCCTTTTGTGCCGCCGAAAAACTACAACAAACCTTCGTCACAGTAAAATTCGAAGTTAATTCAAATGTTATATTGACAATTTACCTGCAACTGTCTAACCTATAAGTGCTTTTGTGTGTATCTGTCCGTTTGCTTGTTTAGTGGCCGTACCATAACAGACCGTGGTGACTCTTATTGCTTTGCAGATGCCCTGCCGGCGAGGTCAAATTAGCTATCGAGCCGCCACGTATCTCGGGTCCCCCAGTCACGCGAATTAAACCATTAACCTGCCCAAACTCGTTGACCTCCCTGTTGATAGGTGGCAGTTCGATTGCGTTCAGAGCCGTTGTTGCCTGCGAGCCGATTGTTATCGTACAGTTACGTAATTGCCAAAGTGACATTCTCGAAACTTGGAAAATGTTCACTAGATTTGAAATCTGGAATGGGAAACGTTCAATTAACTACCAATCGGCTCCTTAAGCTACGACACGTTCATGTGAGTTACAAAACCCGGAAGATTTGGTCAAGATGTAATATGGATGTGAGTAAGAACAAAAATGTCATCATCAACCCGTTTTATCGTTCCACTGTTGGACACGGGTCACCTGTCAGAATGAGAGGGTTAAGGCCATAGACAATCTCGCTGGCCAAATGCCGGTTGGCAAGCAAACAAAAATGTATTGTAACTGAACCGATACTATATTAACAATTGAATCTGCTGACCATTTGCCGCTTTACAGATAAAAAACCTTATTGTAACAATATCATGATAATCTTTAATCAATGGTATTAAAATATTCTGGTATTATTTTTGACGGCCTGGTTGTCACTCAAGCGTCGATCTTTTACTCGGATTGATCTCTAACTTTATATAAACCCTGCCAATCCCTACAAAAAATTAATGCGGCATTGGCGCCCAGCCAACCTCCTTAACCTCCTCGGTCGTTGCCTACAAATTGATACATATCAGCATGCTGAAACTTTAAGCTTACCTCTTGTTCAAATAGTCTAACGTAACCTTACATTTCGTTTTTTGTACTTTTTCGATCTAGCTGTTAACAACTCTTGCTGTTCATGAAAACTTCACTTACAAAACTTACTTGCTTACGTAGATCTTTTCCTTGGTTAATTTAAATGCACATATATAACAATTTTTATTTTTTCTAAGATAACAACTCTCTCACAACTTTGCCCTGAAAATTCCGGATTTCGAAAATAACAGCAATGTAAAACGCTTATAATTAACTGAAAATAATAATACAGTTATTCAAAGTTCAAATGTTGAATTTTCTTAAAAGATATCTGACGCTCACCTCTCCTTTCAACTTCGTGATTTTCTGTTTTCCGTTCTGTGTTCGTGGTACATAATGTATTAAAAGGACCTACCACATAAATTCACATTTTACGCTTTTCTAGTTTGTATTCTGCGATAGTGGATAAGTCAATGATTAGTTAATCAGAATGGGTCGTAAAATTTCCAACGCATCAATTGGAAATGCTTTTACAGCCAATAAAAAACGTACAAATCAAGTCGATTTACTCGTATTTGACGAAACGCCGATAATAATGTCGCTTTTCACAACGTGGGGCCGTCCGATTGTTCCGCAATAATTTGTTGGCGCGATAAGAATTTGTTGTTGACCGAGTGCGTATTCGCTGAAATAATTTAGCGAATTATGACATGCTGTTCTCTGTTTATCTGCAACGGAATGTAAACAACATGACTGTGTACATACGTAGCTGACGATGGACGGATACGGTCGTTTTGGGAAACGACCAAAAAAGTTACATTATCTAAATAGCAAATTGAAAAATATGTATGTATGTTTATTAATGATCTGTACTTTTATTGGTCCACCGTTAGACATGTCTTACAGATCATAATAGTAGTGAATGTGAGGTGAATGTGTAATTTTACTTCTAATGTATCATTCGCCGCTACAGCAAATGTTATTTAAGTTTAAAATGCACATAGTAGACGATTTAACACAAATATTACCATTAGTTCGTGCTAGGATTTGAAACCAAGCAAGTCAGAATGGGAGTTTAATATGTAAACTACTAAGCTACAAATATTATTAATATACTACTACTATTCGTTTATTAACTTCGATATTCGATTTTATTGTCACTGGCATAGTGATAAATAGTGCAATGCTTGCTTTAATAGAAAAAAAATCGATAGCCGTGTTTAGAACTTACACAATCGCCAATATTATCGTAGCTCTATGATTTACTGCAGTGCAAATTATGCCCATTAATTCGGCTTACGTCCATAAATTGTATTCAAAGTGAATTTTTGTACAGTTCAATCAATAGCTTGAAAGCATTCGGATAAGCACTTTATAGTTATAAGGTGTACACTGTGCAGTGCCACGCCCAACGGAGTCTATACGGTGCTGGTTTTTATTTACGGTGTATGCAGTTTCACTACTGCCACTCGCTGCTCCTAATGTTACGTAATAATAGCGAGTGTGTTGAACTGATATTAGATTTCTTTGAGAATCTCTGTTTTTTTTCTCAAGCAGTGCCTTTAATCATAGCATACTAAAATTGTAAGAAATCAAAATTGACTTGTCATCATCGGTTACGATTAATTCTGTCGCGCTGATGCATTTGAGTTCGATTTCCGGTCGGTCATATTTCTAGATGATGAACGTGTGGGGACATTTCGTTAAAAATACACTTGAGTTAAACCGGCACATATATATGATCATCATCTTCCTATTTTGTCTTTGTGTTTATGCGAATATCCACGTGTGTTTGTATGTATTACTGGCATATTCAGAATAATGGTCATCCTAGTATGTAGCGGTGAGTGTTCACGCACACGCCGCGGCCAATTGCCGGGCATTCAGGGCTGAGTTTTCTTAATACTTAACAGTGAGTACGATGCCTCAGAGTTGATAAAGTCTCCTAGGTGATTCTTGAATTAATAATATGATTCGATGACTTAGATAAACCTTTTTTTTGTTATCTACAGCTGTCACTTTCTCCACCAATTCGCCACTTGCCCCTGGTGGGGAAAGTACGTTGTTCTGAAGTGTCAGACGCACACACACACAGTCAAGTTACCTCCAAACGTTATCGTCCAGTCTAGACCTTCCAGTTCTTCTTATCTGGTGCTAACTCGGAGTTATTAGATGCCGTAATTGGCTCATTAGTATCACCATGTCGGCTCGCGGTTAGCGGCGCGTTTAATTGCGCACGAGAAATCTCGCTTCGGGCCTAAACAGATGCAGGTACTCGTAAATTGATTATGCTAGATATTGTCTATTGGCCGGCGGTATTTCATGCTTTTATTATTTTTCTGTCTTGATTAATAGCCAGTTATTAAAGCGAAAGCTTTCTCTGTACAGCAGCTAGTATAATCAGTAATGTCAATTAACTATGAATATGGGTGAATATAAAAAATTGATTAGATCTTTATTCGTTTGTATTTTAAATGTTTTCTTTGTAATTATATCTTTTGAATACTCCGTTTCATATTCTTATGCACTTGTATATTTTTTGGTATATACTATGTCAACCTATAGGTATGTATTATATCATCATATCAAGACAATTACTTTTGGAACTATGGCTTTTTTTATTATTTTTCTTACAACGGAGAAATAAAATTTCTAATATGTTTATGATGTAATTCTTTTTTCTTGTATTTTTAATAATATTATCTAGCTAATATACTCGTATAAATATTTTATTTATATTAATATCTCCAGCTCACGTTTACCCTCAACTGTGAAATGTTAAAGCAACTCGCTATTGTGACAATCTTGTAAATTACTTTCGAACCGAACATTCCCCAAGTCCCAGATCGTTTACAACATTGTGTAATCCCTAATGAACGTAGTTGTTTCAGCTCCGGTATGTCTGGCACGTAATGGGTGTGTCGGCTCGGCGATCTTGTAATAAAACAGGATCAATGTTAAAGTGCTGTCAGCACTTTGTAAATTCCACCTCGGGTAATTATATGCTATCAGCAAAATATCCCTTGTCCTATTGGACGAAAATATTCTCATTTCATTTTATTAAATTTTCGAAAACTAATTTAAGCAGTTGCAATACTCTGCGTACCATATTTGGTTCGGCTTATAACCAGTTGGAAAGGAAATTCGTCGAGGTATTTTAAAAATATTGTAACGTTGTCTTTTAGATTAATAATAATTATATTATCAATATACATATATCATTCCGTTAAGTCCCAAACTGGGTAGGTAAATGGTACCGTGGACCACATGTTTTCTTACAAACCTAACGCGCTTCCTAGACTTAAGACACATTTCGTCCGCCGCCAGTTTTGGAGATATCTGATTCGCCCATTAGCCAATGACTGACGTATTTACTCAATCTTAGTCAATAGGTCATTTATTTTGCATTGAAAACGTTTAAAATCTATAAGGACGTCTTTTGTTTTCTGTCCTATAAATTTTATAGATGCGAAAGCAGTATTGAAGAATGGTAGATATTACATTGACTATATACGTGTAAAAGACTTCAACAGAAATCTTCGAATACCAATACAGCCTACGTTCTCATTGTATTCAAAAGGATATCTTGTTAGGTCACTAGCAGTACATTACTTCTGTTAATGTTCAATTGGCAATTTATCATTTCGAAGTCTAATAAAGTTTGTCATAATTAAAATTTTGCCGATTGTATTTGCAATTGGCCAATCGCATATCAACAATGTCGCTCCGACTCGAATATCTGAAACACGCGGCGCGGCGGGCGTGTCGGCTGTCGCCGGTCCGCTCGCACCAACAATTGGAACAATGCTAAAACACCGGTTCCCCCCTAAACTAACGCCAGCTTCTGTGTCTACTGTTATTATTACTTGTCCATTGTGCTTCTGTTGTGTTAACGCTCCGTTCGGCTGGTGTTTATTTGGTGTTAATTGTTCTTCTTCATATGCGTCCGTCGCTGCCGGTCGAAATGTATAATCGTGAAAATTCACGCTATATTCACTTCGTTACTTTTGAATCGTGGACACTATCAAATGTACAATTTCAAGTTGTCGTCACCATGTATTCTGTTCTCTGTTTGTTAATTTTATATAAATGTGACACGTATGTATGCGCATGCATGTCTCACTTACAGTTTATTGTTTTACGTCCACTATCTTATCTGCATCTAGTAAACTTTAAGATTTAATAGTAAATACTATCTTTATCATTGTGCACTCATGATTGGTACTTTTAATTCGTGTAATGCCGTGTTTGATTGGCCATATCATGAGATTTATCTTCCGATTTGAAAATTTTAAAACCAAATTTATATTTTCCCATATTAGATGACATGTGATATTCACGGGAATACAATTTATTGCATTTCAACTCGTAACGTAACATCACGCCAGTAATCCCCGAAGAGGTTGCCACAAACACTATCAACGACGCACTCAACTTGAAATCGTAACTTTTGTTAACTTATGATTTAAACATTCAGTCATTAGGTTAGACATTAGGTCATTTTACTAACCGCCCCAAAAATCTACTGAATCTGCAACGATCAACGTATAATGTCAGACTCAGGGCATTGTGCCAAAACGAATTACCAACAGCCCCAGTGAAATTCATAATTTCGTTCTCGACTGCACACGAGTGAATCGCGTTTGGACAAATGTTGCCGACACCATTAATTATGTTTGCAAAATTAATTATCCATTCAGGAACTGTTGACATGATACTGAATATATTACTATATATTCAGTATCATGTCAATATACTACATATTGTATACAGCTATACAAAATATACACACGCATATAGCTAATGTTGTTAGAGTTAGGTCAAAAAAATATGCTTGTATTGTATTATCTATTACGTGAATCCATAGTCTATACACCGAAAACATTATCTATGTCGTCTATCGCTACAACTGCGGTACATTCTGTAATAATGTAGTCGGAACAATTCCCACGTAAAGTGAACTGCTCGAACCAACAAAAGCACATTCGTTGTAATTTAATGGTGCGTTTGTATGAAAATTTACGCTCACGACGCTCCAAATAATGTATAGTTCATTCATAGTATGTAGAATGATGGTTACGTTCCGCACATACTCAAGAAAAAGCAATAGATTCCTTGCCATTGCTGTTCTTTTTGCCACCGTAGCACGCGAGCTATCATCGCGTGAAAAATGTTTCGACTTTCCGCTGTTTATTTCCGTCTCTACCTTAGCACGTTGCAATGTACGAGCGTGGCATACGCGAAGTAAAACAAACATTTTTTTCTACGGTTTTTTTTATATTTCAGATTCCTTTGAATTTGTGTGGTTTAGAAGCGTGATCTAACTTTACTGCCAATAAATGTCCTTTGAAAAATTACACTTTTATTCCTATATTATTTCAAGATTTTTCTTTAATAACAATCACTTTCATTCTGTTAGGTTTTTCTGAGACGATTTTCTAGTTATGTTAAACGAAATTCTTTGTGGACAAAGTTTAGACGGAACATGTAGGACGTGATTCCGAGTGAGCAATTTGCAGCATGGGCGCTATTCGCCGCCCACTGATTGCTCCTGCGTGTAATATATCCCGTACGCCCATTTGCGGCTATAATTCTTGTTGATACACGACCCAACTATTCGGCCCAATATACACAGTAATAAATGCATCTATCTACATCCTTGAGGCCAGTGAGTCACGTAGGATTTATATGTGCCACATGCACCTCCCTCTTTCCTTGACGTGTTATAAATAAATATTCCTCCTGTGCTGTGACAATGACCCTTGTTCATCCTCACCACTCATCGCTGCTCACAAAGATAATGAGCATTCAATTTTTTAAAGTACCTGACCACTTTATTACTTGATGTTTTTGTATCACACACAATCTGTACTAGCTTAATACATCCTTGT
This sequence comes from Mimoniades versicolor eupheme, assembly GCA_018245635.1. Classification (NCBI taxonomy): domain Eukaryota; kingdom Metazoa; phylum Arthropoda; class Insecta; order Lepidoptera; family Hesperiidae; genus Mimoniades; species Mimoniades versicolor. The sequence goes on along the minus strand of DWDW01001952.1, from coordinate 3,761 downwards.
AAAATTATATTGAAAGAATAGATTTAATTTACGTGTAAAAAATGTAAAATTAATGGTCGTATACATATTATATGGTATTCTCTCGTGAACAAATAAACTTGATAACCTAGATAGCATGCATCGTTCAGCAGGGTATGAACTATTGTGTTTAATTAAGGAAGATGTCGAGCGCGCTAGGCGTTCCAGCTAGCGTTCCCGTTCGGCGCCGCGTCAGACTGACGTGCCAGCCTCCCTAATTGCGTCTCTAAATAGGCGGAAGCGTGCCAATGGGCCATCGAACTTCTAAGACCCAGTCTTAAAGGTTGTTACGTTTAAACATACGTTTTTCTACCTTTTGCATTTGAACGATTCAAAGGAACAGCGAACAGTTTAATTTTTTTGCTTAATAATGTTCAGCTCTGAGATCGTAGCAATCTCTTTACAATGGACATAATTTGAATTAAATGATATAGTCTTCCAAACATCGCAGTTTCTCTAAAATTATGCATTCATCTAAATAAACGATTGAATGTGATTTTATTGATTTGTTCATTAAATGGAAGACCGTGTCCTTCAGTTTCAGTAATCGCATGTTATACTTTCATTCTGTCTGCGCGTTAAGGTCGTGGTCTCACGTTAACAAAGGGAAACGTCTAACGAAGCTCTATATACCTACTCAATTCTCGGATTTGAATTTCCTAGTCGCTAGATGGAGCTATATATCTTGTTATATCTCTACATATTTTGACGACGGGATATATAGTTACGTGTGTGGTGAACTGAGTATTATTATAGTAAATATATTGTGATACATATATCGTTCTACGCCTTTTCAAAAATTATATAATATTTCCGTCTGTGACGACTCTTATTCGTACGTGGTCGCCCCACATATCATTCATTTCCGATAACTACATTTAATGAAATATAGCACTCAGTGAATACACTGTGTAGTAATGACGTAAGTTGTAATGAGATCAATCTTGGTATTTGTGTCTCCACGCTCGCGTTGAGACTCGTGCAAGGTTTCATATTATTATGTTTTGCATACATGACTGCACGCACATGTATTATCACCAGCGTATATATATATGTAGGTACATATCTTGTGGCTTCGCTTGTGTGAGTGCCGTTATATTCTTACCATTTTGTGTTCTTCGTCAGTTTTATATAATAAGAATTATTTGTACCTACTGTCTTTGAGTCTTTTAGAATTATTTATACTGATACTGACACTTACGTATGTATCTACCTGTTATCTATCTATAAATCAGAAGAATGTGGACATATGGTGATGGTTTTAAAATACAACTTCATATGCGCATATATGTACATATATTTACCGCTACTATAAAAAAAAATCAGTTGCTCGAAGGCAGCTCCACTTTAGATGAAAGAAAAAATGCGGCCGCTAGCATAGACTTTTCTAGATTTCTGTCCGTTTCGTTTTAGCAAATAACACAACACACAATGCAAATGATACAAAACAATTATCCACAGTAATTGTAGACGTGGAGTCTCGGTGATAAGGAACGTGTTCTTTATATTTGTGCATGTTACTCGAAATGTCGCCGTAGCGGCGTTTGTGTGTAATGTCAGCCAGGTACACGAGTATGTAGATACAAAAAACAGTGGGTAGGGCCAGAACAACAACAATTTAAAGATTTAAATACCGTAATTGATTAAAATCTACCGTCTGTTGTTTGACCTCTATCTGATGCTTCACGTTTCTTTACAGTTAATGTTTTGAATGAAAAGAAAGAAGCTCGTAATGTCGTTTACTCTAAATCTTGACTCCGAATGATATATCAGTATGAAATACGATTTCAAGGCAATCATGTTTAATGTAATTTGCTAGCCTTTGTTGCCAATAGTTTACAAATACTCGTAGTTATAGTGCGTTTTTGACTGTTTCCAATCACGGCTAACATTGTTTTTGGAAAATGTTGAACATCGTGTTTTTTTTAATATCTCATATTTTCTATTGCTCAACGTTAATTATTGCCTTAAAAACTGCACCGGAAAACACACCAGATTTATCGTAATTCTTTCGAGATATATCGTTGTAATAGCGGGATGTGCCAAATCCTGCAGGGTCAACCGCTTTACACATTTTTTTTCAGGTGTTTGCGAAGCGACTGGTCTTCATCCCACCCTGAGCATGGCTGGTGACGGTAATGAAGCTTCATGGCATAAATTTCACAAGTATCTTACGAGTTATCGCCTGGGAAGAAATTACCGACGAAATTTTTACCTAGCTCGTGGACTAGAACGTTTTGACATACAAGAAAGGCGCTAACTGTCACACTGGCCACTCTTTACTTGTTACGGATATTCACAGAGCGGCGGTGTCCGTTTACTGTCATATATCACGCGTCTGATTGTTTTCTATCGTCATCATCAGCGTATCTCGGTCCACAGCTGGTCATCCAACGACTTGAAGCCTTTTCCAGATCGTAATCTCCTCTAGCCGAAGCGCGTCCTACACTACATTTACCGAGCCGCGGTTTCCGCTCTAGAAGTCGTATACTCTACCGGTTATCTGTGCTGCATTCGATAAGCTGGGCTAAGCTTCAAAAAATTCAAAATGAACTGCTCGAATATCACATTAAATACTATTATTTACTTCTGAACGTACCGAAACCTGGACCCGTATCGGTGGCGAGCGAATCGAATATAAATCGACATGCCGCTCTTGTACATGCCGGGACTCGAGCGGCTAATGAAGCATTGTTCTTAGTTCTTTACCATTAGTTCACTGATCTCCTGACCGTAACAAAGAATAAATATTGAAAACAGTGTATCTAAATGTAGACCGAGTGCTTTGAGAGAATTATTTTGGCATATTAACGTACGTTACGCTATATTTACGCTCCGTGAAGGCGGCCCACGTGGTCGACGTCACAGAATCATTGGGCCGCTAATTATTACGCGCTGTGTGATAATAGGCGTGACGCCGGTGGGTAGCACTAGGCGGCGCGTCAGCCGTCCGGCCCGACTCCAGTGCCGGCGCAGCGCTACGCGAACGGCGACGACTGCGAATAATCTAGAATATTCTATTGTTCCAATAATCGCATATATGCACGGTATTCTTTATGGTGTATTTTAGATATGTTTAATAAATCAAGATGAAAATTGAAATATCAATACTTAAATTTTATTTAAAATGTTGGAATAAAATGAGCCCAGCAACATGTAAGTACTCAAAAAATATTGACACTTTCTTTGGTGTTACGCACCTTCGAACAGTATAAATAAACGTGTATGTATAAGCATGTTTCAACGTCCAGTATTAAAGTCACCTTTGATGTCACATCATCACAATGGTCTCATTAAGCTTTGAAGATATTCAGTTCAGCTGTTTAAATATAAAACTCGTGATTCCATCAATACACCTGCTCTTTTTGTTTTCGATTACCGATCGAAAGTTCGAGAAGTTAATGATTCGGGCAAATCAATAGCAGCTAACGTTAGATACGAGCTTAAATGAGATTACACTGTTTATACTGAGACGTGATCATTGACAATGAAGATAAGATAAAATGATAATTATGATGAAATCTTCACAATAATAAATAAAAAAAATTTTAACCTACACCTTACAATGCCTCTTTACTAAGTTAGTGATGCAGTAGCTGAAGTCTGAGGTGAAAATTTCCAAAATATTTCTTTGTACTGATATGTCTTGTTGATGGGAGTTTTGTTGTATTTGTAGTTATTCAGACATAGATATCGTTGACGCAACTCCACCTAAATTCTTATTTTTCTCTCGTAACTCGCCG
>DWDW01001951.1:0-10828 GCA_018245635.1 Mimoniades versicolor eupheme | reverse complement strand
CCTCTGGTATTAATATTATGTACACTTTATTAGCAATGTATTTATAATAATAATTCCACACAGCGTACATTTCCACATACAGCCACCTGATCCCGAAGTTAGCCGCAAGAGAGCTTGTATTACGGTAACCAGACGGTTGATAAACTACATACGTATGTACTTATATAATTATAAATATGTTTTCATGTAGACACTTTTTTAAATCCATTCACCGGAACAAATACTTTGGTCATCACACAATTATTTGTATTGGCCGGGAATCTAAACAACAACTTCCGGCTTATCACTCAGATGACTAACCACTGAGTGGTGCAATGGGCCAGTCAAATCCATCATTTATAACATGTTAACGTAATTTTTTCATCAATCCGAATAACAATTTTTACGTTAGAGTATCACAAACAAATACAATTTTTGAGGCGGACAAACGCCTCCCACAGTTTGTTGTTGGAAATTTCCTTTTATACTCGTAACTTTAAACTTACAGAACTAATTTTGAACAAACGCTCTACAGATCCTCACGAGATGTTTACCTAAACGTAGCGTATGATTTTTATTATATTTATAACTAGGTCACTTTCAGTAAACAATGAACTTTAAAAGTTATATTTATATAAGCCTAACCTTCGTTTTACTTGCTTTCTACATTGTTTGTTTTAGCCACAACTAATTGAATTACTCTCAGGATGTACTAAGACTGGCAGCGTATATAAAAAATATGAAATCCCCTCTTTTAATTATATTTTTATTTCATCCATAGCTTTGTAATGCTGGCAGGTCTCTACAAGACATAACAAAATGTTTTTTATATTATTCGAAATCGGCGTGCAAGTATGAAGAGAGAAATTAATTTAAAACAAGCAGAACAGGTATATAAGGATAGAAATATATTGCACTTGTCGCTTCCTGTCTACCCCGCAAGGGATTTGGCCTGATGATACGTGAATAATATTAATAATATCCTATAAGTTATAAAAACGAAGCTGTTCTATTTGAGTCTAAGGAATCTTTTAATACTAAGATTTTAAATTAAAGCGGACACAAAAGCCAATACCGTGGCAATGTAACATAAGCTGGTACGACATTAGCAAGTGAGATCAACTGATGGCGAAAGGACCACCCCCCCTTCCCTACCTTGTCCCTCAAATCAAATCATCGTGAAAACTTTTACTGTATTTTGGTCTCTATCTCTAAATCTACATATATATATAAAAAATTAGATTAATGAACAAGGTAATAACACCTACGTTTTGGTGTAATCGAAATAATTTAGATAACTTGTTCCTTGAATATTGTTTAAAAAAAAACAGGTGAAATTTATCACTCAGATGTAAAATGTTCATGTAACAATAAAATGAGTGACATTAAAACAGTTAAAATTTAATATTAAGAAAAGAAAAAAAAACCCATGTGGTTTTTTTATTCTTATATACCTTAACATGACCACAAATTCGTCTATTCTAAGTTTAATTACAATAGATTATCATTTTACGTAATTAAATCATGGTTAAAAAACAATTGACCTCTTAATTAAGTAGTAAATTAAAATTAAAATAAACTGTAAACGCCTAATACATTATTAGGAATATATTAAAGTCAAATATTTATATACCTGTTTATAAAAACCAAATCATCATAGTTGCATTTATAAACGTAATTACAATAAAATTATTTCAATGAAACAGCATTATAGGAAACAATATGTCATGCTATTCTAATTCCATTGATGGTTATTAAATATCTAACTATCTATTTATACCCGGACGTATCTACATATGTATGTATACCCGAACGTCTGCTTATATTATTTATTTAAAGTATATAGCGTCCAGTTACGTAACATTCAAACCAAAACGGAAGTTTCAGTTCCGGCCTAAGGAAATGAGTGTTATAAAAAAAACCTATGAAACATTGTCTACGCGTGCAGTCGACACGTTTACCTTATAACTCTTTGACCGCTTGCCAAAAATTGCCACGGCAGTTATCTGCCGGGGTCTTCTTGGCACACAGTTTCGGATCTATGCGGCGATTATGTCATGCAGTGCGATTCCGAACGACCGTTTGTTTTTTCACAGCCGTAGTCGCCACAAACAGAATATCATCAGCTATTTATTGTCATTCAGATGTCGGGACGCCCGATTACGAATGGGGACGACTCGATATTTCTGGAAGGTCACCCTGCACGGCTGATTTACAATGCCCGTTGCTTCTAATTGTAATGGAGCCGAGTGTTTTCGATACTGCCCACTGAGAAGCTATTAATAAATTTGCTGATTACACCAAATAAATGTTAGTCATGTACAATTCGTCTGAGAATAAAGTTTATGAAATCACCTGTGTCAGAACAAGCAGTACGCAAAATTATAAATATTGCTGCATTGAGCCAGTAGTCCAGTGTTTTTTTTAGATTCGGATACCTGACCTACATTCGATTCGACGAACAGGACTATGTATATAGATAAATCTGTTTGGATGTCGATTTTAATGTACAAGTAATGCATCTTGCTTGTACGTGCCGTGTAATGGAAACATGTTTAAAAATGTAATCCTAATGATTCATATCTGTGCACGCACAAAAATCACGTCATTGAATAACACTATCGAATATAATATGTATAAATGTACAATAACTATTTGAAGCTTAATTTTGTTAGTCGTTATTAATTATGATTACTTTGTTTTTAGAATTATATAGGTGAGATTAGTATTTTTAGTCTAGTTTAACAAAATTCTAGTTGCACATTTTTCAATCGTAGAACTGTACCTAAATCTAGTTTCTACAATTATCTTACATGCACAGAACGTTGTGCCGGTGGAAGTGGTCAATCAGTCTAGATGACCTGCAAGTCTAGATACATAGGGGCTAGTTAGTCTACTTTTAGCCCACGAGCTCTCGTTATAAAATTTATATCGCTTCCTACACACAGATTCAATCATATTACAGGATGCATTAATGTTGTTTGAAAAGTATTTTCATTATCAACGGTAGTTTTATTTGACATACTAACATCCTTTTCTATTAGCATGTAACTTAATTATAAAGAATTATAAATCATAATACGATACATAAACTTGAAATTTATATATAAACTCATATGTATATTAATTCAATCTAGTCGATTCACAAGTATCTATTAAATAAATAAAATTTTGGAATTTTCACATTGCAATCGGTAAATTTAAAAGTGCAACGTTCCTCATAATTACACCATTTGCAAATTACATATGTGTAGGAAATATTATTCATAGTTATGCATTTGTATTGCAATGATAATGTTAAGTTTGTCTCTAGTATTGTCTTCCTAACGCACTCATACGTATTATGATTTAATGTTATTTTGTTGATTAAAATTTTGTTTGCGTTCAATTCCTTTCCTGATACACTTCACGGGCCATTGTGATTCGAAGTTCTTCTCCGTTATTCATCCCTAAAATGGATAATGCTATGCGCGTGTAATATTAATTAGCAATAAACGATTTATATCGCGTCTGCTGATAATACAGACGCCGTGTGTTTGTGTGGTTCGGTTCGGTCGTTGATGTGCGGACTCCCCTCGTGGCCGAGGAGCGAGAGTCGCGCGCGCACCACTCGCGTACACGTCTCTGCGTAAAAATAAAGTCCACAGCGCGCGCTCGCGCACTTCAACCCATTTATAATTATTAGTAAATCGCTACGCGGGCGCACGACTGGCGCAGCCGGCGATCGCTCGCAAAAAAGAAAATTAGTTAACCTCGAACCCGCAGAAAATTCTCTACGCAGTGCAAGCCCTTGCGTGATCGAAGCAGACAACGATAATATATCCCTAGCACTGACATTTATACGTAACGACTCGTAAAAACCGCAACTCCTACGCGTTTGTTACCGGTACAGTGGGAAGTGTGAAATCGTGACTGATTGAACATTTATGTTATGTGCCTGTGATTACGTGGTAACAGTGATAAAAGTAAAGTGATAAGTAAATATGCCAGACAAAGCGAAGCGACGGAAAAACAATAAAAGAAAAAACAAGAATAATAATAAAAGTAACATAAATAAAAGCAACAGTGAATTAAATGATAAACAAACTCTTAAGCCGTCTGACTGTCAGGATGAAAATTCAAATAATAGCAATGAAAATATCCAACCCGAATTGAAAGCCGAAAGTAAAAATAATATCACACAAAATGCTAATGTTATTCAAGTTGATACTGCAGAAGTAGTTGGTTATGATCAATATTCCAAATCCGATGTTAATAGTAAGTCAAAATCAGATTCCATTGAAAATCTTTATGCCCCTAATGTTATAAATATAATTCAAACAGCGGAGCTTTTAAGTGATTCAACTCTTTGTGAAGTAAAACCACCAGGTGATAGGAAAATTCACAAATCAGTTTTAATTGAGGACACGAACGACATAAACGCTATCAAAAATCCTATTTTAAGCGAAACATTTGTACCCGATAATGAAACTAAATCAAAACTAGAACGAATTGAGAATCTCTGCGTCCCTATTGATACAAATGTGTTTAAAATTAAACAGGAGTTTGATGGCCCCCCCGCGTATGTAGTAGAATCTCCAAAAGTTAAAAAAACTAACAGAAGCAAATTAAATAATAGTGTGAAGAGTAAAAGCGTCGATAATGATGAATCCCCAACAATTGTTGAAATCACGGAAGAAAGTAACATGCAATCTGAACATGACAAGAGTGTAGCTATAGTAGACCAAAGTAATATAGTTATAACTGACGCTGAATCAGACATAGAATGGGAAAAAATTGATGAATTTAACGAAATAAAGAAAGAAGAAGATTTAAAAGCTGAAGCTTTTTCTGTAACAACGATACCTCTTGAAATTGCTCAATGCATACAGACTAAATCTCTAAATGCGGAACAAGAAAAGTCCTTACGATGTTATTTGCAAACCCTTAATTTGGCAACATCGCCATCTAATTTGAACACTTTTGAAATAAATACAGAAATAGAACAAATTATTAACAAGGAAATTAAGCACCGATTAAGGAAAAAAGGTTTTGCTGAAGATATGTTTCTCCAACGTGGAAATATTTCTAGAGGATTAGATGTAATTGATGAAGAAGGTAGTAGTGAATCATCTGCAGCATCACGTCGACATTCGTACTTAAGTGATAAAAAGAGCGATAACGATGACTTAGAGGATGAAGTATTTGAAAAGAAATCAGTGGCTGCATTTAAATCAAATGCGTTTAATAAAAGCAAAAGTAAACTTATTCCACAAGAATGCATTTTAGTCGATGCCAAATTAAAAGAACCAGAAGTTATCGAAGCACGAGGTGATTGGTCTCTAAAAACAGTTGAAAAAATAACAGGTGCTGAAGTAGTATATTTAACAGATTCATCTAGTAGCACAAGTTCTCTTTACGATAATGGTGATGATGTCGAAAACGACGAAGTAAGTGATGCATCCATTCGCATAATAACTCCGACTATAGAAGTGACAGATACAGAAAAATTCCTTACTAATACTTTTGTTTCGAGAGACACTGGAAATATTAAAGAAGATCAGAATAGCAACACTTCTAAGGATACAATTAAAGCTACTGAAAAATTAAATAAAATGATAAATGACACGAACTTGCAAAAACATACAATTAACTCTACTGAACATACTCATGAAATTGTTGTGTTGTCTACTGATGATATAAAAACAAATTTATTTGTAAAAGATGTTGATGTAATTGAACCTAAAATTGCTCCTAACTGTGAAGTTGATGATCAAATTCTATATGAATCTCCTAAGAAAACTATAGACACATATGATTTAGAAATGAAGGTGTTAAAATGCGAATTAAACGATGCTATCAATAATCTTATCAAAGAAGTTACCTCTGATTCAGAATCTACTTCTGATAACCATAAAGATACTTTCACGCGACAAGATTCCTCTAGTAGTGTTTGCTCTTCTCAATGCACAGCCAAATACAATCCTAACTACTCTTCCCTTAATGATGTATCTAACATACCGCATGAAGATATTATTACTACCAATAACAAACATAGTAAGGAAGGCCTCCAAAGCAGTGATCTTACAAGTCACGTTAAAGAAGTATTTCAATATGTTACAGGAGATTCGCCACAAAATAATTACAAATATAACTGTAATAAGAGGACTCCATTATTATTGAGGGATTTATGTCTGAAAAAAATTTCTTCATTTCCTTTTGGTAACAAGATATTAGAAGAATTAGCACACGTATCAGAGCGTTTGCAAAGTATGAGTATTCTTGCTTTACAATCAAATGACGCCTCGGAACTACTGAAAGAAAATTCAATTGAAAAATCTAATAACGAAAAGTGTGACACCAAGATGCCATATTTTCCTTTACCTGATCTTTCAAATATAGAAAAAGTATCTCTCCCAATCAAAAATCAGGAGCAATTACCTCCACCCGTGCAGCCACGCAACTCTTCTTTGAAAAAATCTCAAGATGAACAACATTGGACTGCTATACCAACAGCTGTAGATCCAGTATATGTATGTTTATCACCATCGCAAAAAATGTTAATGGAAAAAACAAACACAGTTATAAAACGAGAAGATGCTAGTCAACTTATAGATACACATAAAAAGTTTGTAGATCGTAGAGGATACAATGAAAAATTAAACGACAATATCGACACTACCCCAATTGTGCCATTTAAGTCTAAAACTGGAAGTCGGTTACTTGCTTTAATTCGTGATCCATCTGTTACAAATAACATTAGTCTATCTACAAACCAAAATAACTGTTTCAAAAGCTTAGAATCTCTACCGAAATTAAATTACGTTGATAACAAAGGACATTTTGAAGAAAACAATACGAAGTTCAAGGTTATGAAAGATTCAATATCATTTAAGCCCATACCACCCCCTAGACCTAGAAAATTCTCTTCGTCGTTTTATGAAAGTGATGAAAGCTCCGACTTTACTGATCATTCCTATCGTTCAATGCGAAGTGAAAGAAAAGTTTTTCATTATTCAACCGGCAATCTAAATAAAGAAATCGAAAACGATATTTCATCAATACAAAACATGCACAGGTATTACTCAAATATGCGAGATACATTTGAAGGGCAAGATTATCCCAGAAGGCCTTCGTTACCGAAAGATTTGTGTGATCAACAAATGGAATATATTCGCCGAAAAGAAAAGGAGGTAGAGGAAGAAATTAGAAGACTTGAAAAAGAGAAAATAAATTATCCTGACAGAAAAGGTCCTCGAGCTCCTCTAATTTCTGATAGGTTTCAAATGGAACACAAATCGCAAGATTCGAATTTTTCCTCAACATCAAAAAAAGATACATTGTTTTCGGATACAAAGAACCATAAAGAACACAAAGGAAAGCTATCTTCAGTTTTTAGTAAAAGTCAAGAAGAATTACTACGGGAAAAAATGTATTCAGAATACGTTAGCCAAATGGCAGAACGAGAACAGAGAAGACAACAAAAATTTATTAAAATCTCATACACTCCTGCTTCGGCAGGAGGTTACAGTATTTCTAAAAGTATGCCCGCTTTAGACGCGTTAGAATCAAAAGTTAACAATAGAATAGAGAAAGAATTTATATCAAGGGCAAGAGAAAGATGGAATAAGTTAGGAATTGAAGATCCTGAAACTGAAGACGAAAGAGAAAGCTTAAACATTTATAGGGAACCAAAAGTCATCGAGCATAAAATAAAAGTGATTGAAGCTGGCGAAGAAAAAGATTTAACCAAATTACCGAGTCATTTGCAAGAATTTGTTAGTTTTACAGCAAAAACTAAGGAACAAGAGGATGGCTGCTCTGGTGAGTCGGAACCCGAACAAGAATCAGCGCATGTACTGGTTTTTTGCGCAGTGATAATCTTAGTGTTGTCTGTTGGCAAATATGTCTTGCGTTTATTACAAAATAAATGATACTAACTGTGTTATATGAGTGTTGTAGTAAAAGTACTTTCAACTAATTTTAAATAAATAATTTGTGAAATTATATGTTATGATTGCATGATGTTGATCTGCTTTTAGTCATTATTTTTGCAACATCTAGTCTTCTACCATATATATTCAACGCAATTTTTCTACACGAAGCATTCACGAAACAATCAAACAAAAAATCAATGGGTAAGTGAAAATTTCATTTTTTATTAAGTAACACACTTTTAAATAAATCAAATATTCATGCATAAATCAGTTTTCAAGTGATTAATGCAAGCAGTCGATTAAAGTACCATAAAAGTATATAACTATTTTACATTATATCCATCTACAAATACATATCGAAGCTATGACTCAGGAGCATTTGTTTCGAATTTAATAAGTTTAATAACAAAATGAATTTGCCACTCAGACCGAATTAGATTTTCTAGCGATGATATTTTCGTAGTAACAGTGTACCTACTTACATAGTTCGAACGTCACCTGTTTATTGCAGTGCAATATGTTATCTTCGAATACGTCAATGTGATAATTTATGATAATACCTATATAAAATACATTATATGTAAAATGTTCAAAAATAATATTTTTTACTAAGTTTAGGTAGATGTTTTTGACTTGGTTGTAGATATTAAAATATGTAAAGAAACACTTGAAACGGCAGTTTCCAATATGCCAAATTGAATCGTTTTATAAAATCCTAAATAAATAAATTCGATAGTGATTGCTTCTTATTCATTTTTTAAACTCATTTATGTCTACAACGGTTTAAAAACTAAGAAAATTCTATAATTTCATATCATTTTGCTAAGTGTGACATTATTGTTATCATATTATTATGATGATGAAAGAGGCCTTGAAATTGATAATAAGATTAGTTTGTTAATGTACTGATATTTATGGAGAATTAATTAAAACATATTGAAATACATAAATAACTTTCAAGTTTAATTCGTTTTTATTTTTAAAAGTATGAACAAAATTCTACGTGACCATTATTTTTTAGTCTTCCTGTACATCCTTACGTTTGAAAAACACTTGGGATGTTTGATTTTAGTAAGAATATTTTATACTGAATTCACTGCTTGGCTGAATATCTTTCATATTCGTGAAAATATTTTCGCAAGCCCTTGCACCCTTGCTTATTGAGCAAGTGCGTCGTCCGAGGAGATATTTGGACGGTCTAAATCCGTACTATGTCGACTTTAGTGACTCAAACATTAAGACTTGCCGGTTTTCTTTGTACGCCCTTGTTATTAATAATATTTATTTGACGCGTTAAATCTCCTCCCATCCAAATGGGTCACCACAATATTTTATACATATATGCAAAATCATTTATATCATTGCGTGGTAAATATGTGTACGTGCATACATATACTTATACTGAAATGTCAGGGCCGAGTTGTTATATTTTCCTCTAAGTATTGTTATTTTTGCATATGTACATATATTAAGACATTAATTCCCATCTTACACCATATTTTTGCATACAAGGAAAGATGATTGGTATATAAACATTAATACGTAAGTAATTAATACACAAATATTTTACATATTATGCATTAATTAAGTAAGTGTTAACTTATTGATACCAAATATAAATGAACCGTTTATTTATACATATTGAAATGATAAACCAACTGAAAAATGACTAGCTCCATCCATTAAACACGACATTCGAGCGGGACTGGCACGTTTTGAGTCACACGTCAAACATCGGAGGGAAAATCTGTAATAATTCACTTGAAAATGATTGTTCATTAACGCGTTCAGTGTCGTGTCCAATCACAACGAAACTCGGGGGTGATGTAATAAAAGGATCCCTAATATACCGGTATCAAAATTATTGATCTAGCGTGCGCGTGATGCGGGATACAGCGATGGTATTTCAATTAACGTGCGAACGAACGGACCAGTCTGCATTGTTGTGCGAAACTTTATGCAGCATAACAAAATTTCCGTGTACGCGAAACTTACCGGATACAATAAACTTTATAACGTTTAAGAATTTATATATGAATATTACAATTAAATGACACCAGGAAAACCTTGCTTAAAAGGTATTATAATATCTAAACGGTTTTAATCATGCAATGTCTTTAACTGTTATTTTTAATTCCCGTTATCCGTAATTACTTAAAATTCAATTATAGTTAGAAAAAATTTATTAAATAACGTAATAATACACTTGTAAACCGAAGAGGTAGGCGTGGAGTGCAGTACAATCCCACGTTACACCAGTTACGTCGACGTCCCACTATGGAATAGAAAGTGAGCCTAATGCCCTACACCGAGCAAAAATTCAAATTTGGAATTGTACGTTAAAAACACCCAATAATAATTTGCTCCTCCCGGGAATCGAACATACAAGTATGTGTATTCAAACTTGTTCGGATACTACAATATGCTTTATTATTCTCTCATGTAAGAAAAAGTAAAGAACAATATACAATGTAAAATTGATTTTAATAAAGTTACTGCTAGTCTTGGAGTGTGGTGAATGCAAATTACTGCACGGCGAGATTACATGCCATTTGACTCGTGGAGGTACCCGGGATACATAAATTCAGTAGTTTTTATGAGAAGTGCTTTGTCGCTTGTAAAATATGGGACGTTTAGAATTCACGACCATTTTCAGCACGGGTAAACTACGCGATGATATCGTTAAAGGAGAAGCTAAAGAGCTTATGTTTTGATCCAAATTCCTTCAGTATTTTCTTGGGCTCTAGGTTCCAGTAGGTATATAAACAATTTAATTTCTATGAATATCATTCAATAAATAATAAAGGAGATTAATTAAATTTAAAGCAATTGAATTACATAAGTACATTGTTTGTACAAAAGTAACTGGTGAAACGTGGGAATGTTCTACATTCCTCTGCCTACCTCTTCGGGGATTACAGGCGTGAAGTTAC
>DWDW01001950.1:0-10828 GCA_018245635.1 Mimoniades versicolor eupheme | reverse complement strand
TCTATCTTCTTTGCTTGATATTTAATTTCTGATTGCACCCAATTTGACAGGTACAAACTGTTTGTATGGGAAAAGAAAATTGTTGTTTTTACTATTTTCCACATTTTTTTTGCGTTTTTTTCTCTCTCTCAAACACAACAAAAAGGAAATCAGCCAAATCGGTTCAGCCGTTCTCGAGTTCTGCGCTAAACAACACAACACAACACAACACACACAATTTTTATTTATATAGATAAGATAGATAAGATAAGATATAAGATAACAGCACCATCTTGAGATAGTGATTATGTGAAAAGAGCCTGCTTAGCTTTCCATAGAAAGTAATACACATTAAATAACATATACTCGTACCATATCGGTGTAATTGTATAGGTATCTATGCTTGTTGACATTCATGAAATGTCTTTATTATAATTAATTTAATTAAAATGTTAATGTGGATATGCCGATAGTGAATTTTTTGGTATCAGAAAGAAAAGTTTTAAAATTAAATATATTTTTAAAATAAAAAATTCTACGTGCTACAGGCTTCAGGTACATCGTATCTGAAAACTTTGGTTTTTATATTTTTTTGCCGTTCCCTCATCGCACAAAAATTATACCTACACCTATAATAACATCATGTCTGTACACCCCCCAAGATAAAATCCTTGAAGGGAATTCACTTATAATAATATTCCCCAATAAAACCCGAGATGAAAGTCTTATTCTCTTACTGTTCAAATGATTACCATAAATTTTATACGTTTATTGTAGGATTTCGAAATGATTACAGGCGTAAATTCAAAATTACGACGGTACAGTTGCTAGCTTTAATACACCTTTGTGCTAGTAGAGGGCGTCGTTTACTACGAATTATCCACAGCTCCACAATTCCAATCTCACTGTCGGACGCGTTCATGGTCAAAATTGCGAGTGATTAACGATAGAAAATCGAGAAATATATCGAGTAAAATCGATCGAGTAAAAAATTACCTTTGCAACTCGGAAACGGAAGATTAAATTTACGACACGAAATAGTGAGACTATTTCTCGATTTTGTGTAAGTTTTAATCATTATCAAAAGTAGATGTCATGTACTTAAGTAACATCACGCCTATAATTCCCGACGAGGAAGGCAGAGGAGTGTGATACACTCCCACGTTTTACCAGTTACGTCATGCACTTATACTTAAGCAGTTTTTAGTGCGCGCCACGATCATATAGATAGTGGTTTACCGCTTGCGATGGACTTCTACGCGTGACTCCCTTGTTACAATATGTCGTCGGTTATCAATGTCGACAGTTATTCCAAATAAGGGGGTGCCAGCTTTTTGTTGATTAGGGCATTGTTGGGTTCGACGCGACCAAGTCTGCCAGCGGCACGGATTATATACCTATACATGTTAACATTTACTAACTTCGTCATTTCTCTTGAATTCTGGCCAAAGAAGGTAAACGATTTTCTATATAACTACTTATAACGCTTATAATATATTTTCAACGCATTTCCGTCATATACTAGAAGACGTACTGACTGAAATGTTATTACTAGCGATCACCTTTTACAAAGACATGATCGCGGTCTGCGTTTTCTTACTGTTAATAAAAACACATAGACGCTAAAGTATGAAGACGCTCATAACAATTATCCTTCTAGGTCGACAATGTTTAGTTCCCAAGATCGCTTAGGGTTTGAAGTACACAAAACAAACCCATTTTCGATTCAACATTCCAAACAAGCATTTATTTTATAAAAATGAGGATATTGTAAACAATAAAAGTTTTTTTGTTGCGAGCGAAGAAATACGGGAATATCCGACAATTTAATCTCATACAATTTAATGAAACGATTCACTTAGGAAAAAGACAGTTATTCCTCTGAGGCGCTGCAGTATCGGCCTCTTTGCAAATTACAGGCGCCCGCCTCAGCTGCGACCCGGCTATTAGGAACTATAGGGCTGTCAAGCGGGCAACAATTTATTGTATTGTTGCTGAGACTTTATTAAATATATATCTATAGATTCAAGTTGAATTTCTTATTACAATATTAAGTTCGATCTCGAATCTTATTTTCCATTCTATGACAAATTCAATGTACTAATTTCTAAAAAAGACCAATTGTAAATTAGCGACAGTTGATATGTAACAGGCTCTTAATGTTTAAAATTCATAAAATCAAATGTTTATCGTATTTGATGCATTTAGTTAAAAAAAAAAACAATATCCGTTTAAGTCTATAATAATAGCTTACAAATAAAAAAAAATTTAGTCAATCTCAATTAACAACTTGAAAAAAAATACAATATGTCATGTCATGTTTTGGAAATTACAATAGGTGAAGAATATAAAGACAACACAACAATATAAGCTGGTGAATTCGTCACGAGAGCGTTACGAAAAGTGTGATCAGGCAAGGTGAACGGAATTAGAGAGGGAGATGTGGTCAGTGAAGATATAAAGAGAGTGAGTTACGGTTCGTATACCTAAGGGCAACATTAGTACTATATACTGTAAAGTTAATCTCCGTCAGTAGTTCGTTTGCAAGTTTGTAAGCGCTATGCAAACGGTGATTACTTATTGTCGTAATTCATTTCATTCTTGAACAATTCTATAAATTAATATTTCGTTCAATACATTACATATTCTACGTTAATTATTCTATGTTTATTTCAGGTCCGAAGATGCACACAACTCTTGGTTAATTTTCAACAAGATAAATTTGAACTACAAATGAATAATAACCGAAATGAACCTATCCAGACTCCGAGCCACTACTAGAAAATCTAAATTAGAAAATTTAGTAGTGCCCGTCCCGAGAATCGAATCCAGGACCTCCCGTTCGGCAGTAGCACTTGCAACCAATACGACCAACGAGGCAATATCATTGCCCTTGAAAGTTATAGAGCCGACTCAGCCGCGCCAGAGGTACTGGGAAACACATAGGGCTGCCACACAATAGGTTATTGAACGACAGCCATGTTCTTATGCGGTTCTATCAGTATTTAAAGCAATACAATGCACTGCCATATAAAAATCACAACCATGTATATGTGTTTGAATGAAAATACGAAATAAAACACTACATATATGACATAAACTGGTTTGTTTATTAATAACATCAAAATAATTTACGGCGCAAGAGAGAGATAGAAAAGTAGCCATGACAGTTATGTTAATATTGCATTGAGTGTCTCCATGAAGCGGCAGAATGGTGAACTAAATTAATTTCACTCCACTGCTTACATTGTCGATATTGACAATGTCTTTCATCTTTAACTCGTAGTCTGTACGACATTGAATACACTTTATTTCAGATAATTGAAGTAAATCCTCGTCAAGCATCGAAGGCGCGAAGTAAACATTCTGAAACCAATTCCAGAAAATTGTTCAACTATTTTAAGTGAAGTTACAGTGCCTATTCGTAATGTATTCGTTGACAGCCCTACGATTTTAACCCTGAGAAAATTAATTATGCTCGAATATCGAATCACGCCGTGGATCATGCATAATGCCGCTGTGTTTCGAGTGAGGTCGTAAAATTGTCAGCGTAGATTTTTTACGAGGTGCCACGATACCGCCTGTTGAGCGTACATAGAAATATACAAACACACATATATACGTACATATGCCGTAAAATTATGAATACTTCTTTGGTTTATGTGACGACATGATAAGGCAGAAAGTCAAATGCGCTTTTTCCAAAAGTTCATTTGTGCTCTCATGAGAGAATCATTATTATCATGCCGTCACGCGGTTTCTCTCATGTAGTAGTAGGCAGAAAGCACCAGAGCGCCAAATATATTTATTACACCTGACATTTTTCTTGTACATTCATTCTCTCTTTAAATACACTCATTCTTTAATAAAATAAAACACATGTACGACACCTAAATATTTTACTGCGCGTGAATGGCTTCGTTATAAAAACCTAGCATCACGCCTGTATTCCCCAAGAGGTAGTCAGGGAAGTGTAGTACACTTCCACGCTACATCAGTTACTTTTACGTGTAACCACGAAATAGAGAGTGAGCCTGTTACAATACACCAGATACAAATTGAGACTCCGAGTCGATACTAGCAATTTCAAGTAGTAAAATCTAAGTCAGAAAAAATCAAGAGCAACCCACCGAGGATTTGGACGCAGGAGCTATCGATTAGCAATCGCGAGCATAGTTTCATTTATACATTATTCTTTTTTTTAAATATCTTGGGTCGTGGAGAGTCTCCACACATCACCTGATCCCAAAGTAAGCTTTTAAGGTGTGTTATGGTAACCAGACGCCTAATAAACTACACATATGCGTGTAGATATATACATACTTAAATAGATTTTTTTTCTATTCGAATTCTAATTGGAACTTATTATTATAACAATAAACAAACATCGTCCATTGGCGAACATCATTAAGAAGTGTGATTCAAACGAATCGCTACTGGACGTGATCGGCCTTACCAACGTTTCGGGAGGGCGTAATTGACCTCGCGCGACTATTTATTTATAAACATCCAATACTGCGCCGGCTTGTAGGCTTGAGTGGGCACTATAAAATTATATCATCAGTAATTAGTATCATTATTAATATTAAATACCAGATCGGTTGAATTGTTGTAAGCGTAACAGCAGATCAAGAGGTCCTGGTCTTGGTTTCAACTCATGGGGCAGGAAAAGTAACGTTGGGTTTAATTAAGTTGGCATTCCTAGTACTAACACGGAATCACGATTTGTGACCAATGTATGACAATAGGCTCACTAAATATACTATAGTCGGACGTGAAACATAACTGGTGAATCGTGGCAGTGCACCACACTCCTCTGCCTATCCCTTCGCGGAAAGACAGGTGACATGACATATTGTTATTATTATTAATATTATCAAGTAGCCATTGGCGCACGTTTACGACGCTCGGAACAAACTCCCGCTGTGAGCTGGTCGTAAAGTTTGGCGCGTGGTCCCTCCAACTTTATGCGGTGTACATGTGTTATTAATGGTTGTTCACGAATTTGTAACACGCCGTATAAGTTAGGCAGGTAAATGTTGATTTTACAGCGGGCTTTCGGCTCTCGGCGTTTCACTTTACACAAAATTGCCACTGAACACTTGGGCGATTAGACGGTGTTCGATGAAGTATACAGTAATACATTTCATCGAAATGTGTAACGACCTAACGTACCTACGTCTTTTGCAGGACATCCCGCTTAGTGTCAGTTTCAGAATCCGTCGCCATCTCTCGGCATTACAATTGTTTCATTTACGGGAAAGACCTTGAATCTTACCCGTTTACCTAATACGATATGACAAATACAAAATGTAAAGTAACTCATATCTCGCTTGGATGAACAATGCGTCACGGCTGTCTGATAAAAAAAAAGTAACATCACGCCTGTAATCCCCGAAGAGGTAGGCAGAGGAATATAGAACATTCGTACATTCTACCATGAAATGGTGTGCAATTATATAAAGTTATAAACTTAATTAGATTGCGTAAGAGTAATAGATGAGACATATATAATTTTTTTTTTCGAACCCAGGATCTCCCGTTCGGCAGTCGCACTCGCAACCAACACGACCAACGAGGCTGTCTGATATTCACTGATAATATTCATCACACAGTCAGGTGTTATACAAGAGCGCTAGACCGACCTAACCGTCACCCGGCATCGGACCGGGCGAGCTTAGTCGTGGCCGAGGTTGCGAGGCTTCGGAAGCCGTTCATCCACTTAGCGGCGTCCGCGCGACCCCGTTCCGCTCACCTTCAGCTGAGTTGTGTAACTTTATCCGCTATGATCATTGACGACAATGTTGCGCGTCTTTATGGGATTTCTATTCGCCATTAGAAAATCTTCAGTTCACAAACAATCCACTCCGAGCCTTAACTTACCAAGTTTTTATCGGTCATTCGAAAGCTCGACCTAAAGTCATATATCCAGACTTCGAGCTACTAATATAAAATCTCAGTTAGATTTGTATCCAAGACCTCGCGTTCGGCTGTCGCGCGCTCGCAAGCAACACGAGCAGGCAGTCAAATAAATAAAAGCCAAAATATTGCAAATCCATATGCCCAATGCTCTCAATACTTCAAGATCTTCCGATGACAAACTACGACTTATACAGAAGACCGCTGTTTTCTTTCCACGCATAAAATCTTTGTTTTATTCTAACCGAGATCACGTCGGCGTGTTTCTGCGCGTAATTGAATAAAAGGGGTACGAGATTGAGTCCATAATGCCAATGCGATCAGCCATCGTAAGGGGATTAGTCGTTGAACGGCATCAATGCGCACAGGATTTGATTGATCAGGGAATATTGGGTGCACGGAGACAGGTTAATGGGTTAAGGGCCGTAATATGTCCGACGTAAAACGTTCCTACAATTCACACAGAAGTAGATCTCAATCAATTTGTTAAGTAACGCCATAAACGCGCGCTTTTTTGTATGAATAACCGTTAGTGCCAATTTTTCGAGAGATCTTCCACAATGAAACAGCGATGAAAATACTGTATAACGCTGCCATTCAAACTGCAGAGTAAAAACTCTTACACAAGTGTGTGTGGAATACCTGGAGCCTTCCGACCGCCTGCACAACGCTGCCCCAAGACAAATTGACCAAAATAAATTTGTATGTATCAAAAAAATTATGTAAATACTAGCTGTGCCCGCGGCTTCGCCCGCGTGGGTATCAGTGTGTCACAGAGTTTTTCCCGCGTTAATATCGACTTCGTGGGAATTCTAAGATAAAAAGTAACCTACATATATGTTGCTCATAACTATAGTCATAACTATGTTCATAAATATAGTCAATTGGATTGCATATTGACGTGACCGTCGGTAATAGAGAGCAACGGTATTACAGTGCTCAAGGTTGAAACTTCATTACTGGAATGCTTGATGGCGTTGAAGAAGCTAGTTTGAGATTTTTTGACAAATACTTTTTTATCTTTCGTAAAAAAAATTTTTTTCTTAAAAGTATTCTATGTTACTTCTAATACCTCCAAGAACATGTGTACAAAGTTTCATGATGATCGGTTAAGTAGGTTTCGCGTGAAAGCGTAACAAACAAACTAACATTCACATTTATAATATTAGTAGGGATAGTAGAGATTCATACATACATGAAATTAAAAAAAAATAGACTACTCCAGAAAAATATTAATTAAAGCCTAGGATCAGATTGTAATTTAAGAAAAAATAACATTATATACTTCATCAAATTATACTTTAATAACCAATGTATGAGAAGAAATCAAATAGAATTAACTTCGGCCAAAACTGTCTTGCTAAAGAGCTCGATGTATATCTCGAGGGTATCGCTCTGACGGACGAGGGTGGACGAACGAAACGAAATTACAATGAACGAAGGAAGATGTTGCATGATGGCATGATGATATAATGGGCCTATTGATATTATGCCCTAAATGTACAAAATGTCGAAATACGTTAGAGTTATTTTTCGAAACATTCATCTCCTTGCTAATTATACACTTGCTAATTGAATATATATTTAAAAGGCATAAAGCTTAATGGTGCCCGACTGATATTATGGTTTCGGTTTTTTGCAAAGCATTCTGGTTTCAGTCACAGTTTCAGTTTCGATCAACATTGGAATCCGGCCTGGGCGAAACCAGAATTCGTCAGTCGTCCGGGCTCATATTTATGATACTATGCAATAAACAATTTTGTATCCGCAATAAGTTAATGTCTTTGTCTTGTCGTTAATGTTATGAAACTAAAGTACACATCAGGTTTATCAACTCAATATAAGACCGATATTGTCGCATAAAAACGCGTAAACCTTAGATCGCATCTATAACACAAGTATGTATACAACACAATATATTTAGCGACAATCGCTATGTAAGTACCTTATCATCAGTACTATTCATATGTGAATACACCTTTAGAGCGATAAACTATGAAACGGGTCGCCGCACTGGGGACGGAGCGCGCGCGACTCTCCCTCCGCTCAATGTGAACAATCCTTTATTCACAAAAGCACACTGAGCTGTCAGTCTGTCCTACTTAAGGTGGAATTGCGGAACTGTATCTTTGAGTAATTTCGCCTCGGGCTGATATAGGGTGCTTGTCATTTTGTTACATTTCGAGCGTAGTTAAGTTTGTTATATACTTTTAAATAACTAATACGTTCACATATATGCACATTTCTTTTGTCTTGTCCATTAATCCAGATGTAAACGTCACTTGTAGGTCAAACGGGGTGAGTGAACTACAGAACCTACCTATCTCTTCGTCGATAACAGGTATGATATTACGTTTTACGGGTTTGAAAGTACATAAATACTTAAGTAAATTGTTACATGCACATGTACCTATTCAGTTTATAAATTATATATTCAGTGAATTATTACTATAACCTGAAATTCAATAAGATATCAGACTCGGCTTATGTGTGATACAGAATGAATGCAAATAAGCTCATAGTGATTGTTCAAAACTGGAACAGCTTTAGCCGTATATAGAGCTAATCCTAAAGCGAAATTCAAAGCACAGCTTTTAACGTTCATTTAATCTTTGAGCACCTTACAAAGAGCTTGCATAAGCTCTGCTTATCTTCAGGATTGTAACTTATCCTTGTTTAAGTCTTATGTTTTCATTACCATGTTTTTGAACATTTTGAACAGTATGAAACATCACTAGAGGAAATAAAGTGAATCGCAATTTTAATGTGCATAAATCTAAAACGTTATCTAAGTTATGAAACAGTTCAATACGAAATACGATATCATGTGACGAAAAAGACAAAGTTTATGCTATTTTCCAAAATTTAATACTCCAACAGAGCTGTGCAGGATAGAAGTATTTATATTATATTTAGCGAAAAATCTAACATGTATGACGTAAAACTAGCCTCACATCGCTACTACAAACGCTCTTGCCCAGCAGTGGGACGTCAAAAAGTTTACAACTACCACACACATACATCGCAACGAAATCTATAATTCATTGAAATCAATGAGTCATATTTTAAGAGAAAAGAGCAGTATACGAACAGACAAGTCACAGTTAGGTATGCCATTCGTTGCCCAGGGACTACGGGCATCACCCCTTAGAAGAGGCCCCTGTCCAGCAGTGGGCTGCAACAGGCCGATGACCATGATGACGTCACCCAGTAAGTCTGCCAGTTTTCATTTCTGCCGACTTACGATATAATCTTAAGATCAACGCACACAAGCCCATGGAGCGTGAGCGAAACAATTTATCAGTACAACAAGTCAATCCGTTTTTTGTTCTTTCCGCGTCCCACCCCACGGCGCCCGTTGACGCTCTGACCGTCGTTACGAGCACACTCCTGAGAGCTCCCCGAGGTGGTGATATATGATGTGGAATGCGGATGTGGGCGAAGGCGGAACTCAAGTTATTAATGGGGTTGATTTAGGGCTGCGTCCTTTTATTTCTTGCACGCCCCCAGTTCTTGGTAACCTTAGATATTTTTTCTGAGTATTACACATTTGGTAAAAGTACTCAATATGTACATACTACATATGTACGTGAACACCACTTTTGAGCGTTCCAAATACTTTAATTCTTATTTGTGTCCTATTTTGTCCGCTACTATTTTACAATTTTTATGTCACGTTAAAAAACGTTCCCGCGCTGCGATTGGAAACACTGGGCAAAGACAAACAATGGCCTCAAAACTTATCAGTGTGAGAGAAGGCCAGTATCTAACAGGGGACCGATGGAAGGATTGTGTTAATAATATAATCCGTCGACATCGCATGCGGGCCTGATGACTCTGTTATCCTCATTTTCACGTTACAATTTGTCAATTGTGAAATTACTTTCAAACAAAAAAAATATATATGTAACAACCAATTGTTTTGTAGCGTCCTGACTTTGTAGTATTTGTGAACTCAAATATAATTCACTGATATGGCAGCACGGGGACAGTCTGTATCAATGATTACCACTTATATTATAAACGAAACCGCGTGTGTCGTGTTGACCGATGGGTACCATTGCAATTATGATCCTTTGCGAAACCCATAAGCCTTATAGCAGACCTCTTTTTAGGTTTCTGATATCATTCACAGAGCAACGAAGCAAGGCTTATTGAGATGTTGAGAAGCTTGGAAGCTTATTGAGAAAGCGAAATTTTTCGAGTTCCAGCTAAGTGCCCCGCAGAACACATGAAATGGGACAGTTCAAGTTGAGCTTGAATAAACAACATTTATCTCAACGAATATTCTCGCTGGCTGTTAATGTACGGTGGCATTTCGGGAAAAAAGGCGCTCGTTTATTTTCTTACTTGCGAGTGCCGTGACTTATTTGTCACTTGTAACATAAAGGCGGCAAAGAACTTTTCACACTTTTGTCCAAGTGATCCATAGCGGTATTTTATTTTTAGTAACCATTGCTTAGCATCATCACAAGTGGTCAGTGGAAATCATTAAACCAAGAGCTCATGTCAAGTGCAATGTTTGTGACGTCACAGTAAAAACGTTTAAGCTAATGCCCATTCGGCTCCTACTCTTAAAAATTATAGTCTTTTATTTTATATTTGATAAACTAATTATTAAGGCAAGGAAATATAGAATTGAATCTAATGACGCCCACTTTTTCTCTATGCGAAGCTCAATATATCTTAAGTATTTACATAAATGGGACGATATAATTACCACCCTCGTTTCCACAGAACAAATATCAAATAGAAAGAACAGCCTCTGCGCACCACGACAGATGTAATCATAATTTTAGAATCCTTATCACGATTACATAATTCTCGTTTTGTATCGAGTATCTCTTACTGATTTTATTACAAGCAAATGGCTACGTTTTAAGAAAATTGTCAAAATTGATACAGTTTAAAAAATAACAAATACTTTAAT
>DWDW01001949.1:0-10830 GCA_018245635.1 Mimoniades versicolor eupheme | reverse complement strand
TACATACAATACAATATACTTTGTTACACACTGAACTCTGAACACAGAAAAAGGAAAAAATTATAGCAGTATATTTTAGCATAGCTACCGTCTGTGATAGTTGGCTGTAATACATATAACATTATAGCATAATATTATATTAAGATACGATATATCGCTCGCACCGTCTCTGCGACGACCTTAACGTAATCTACGTTGCTATACAAAATATATTATATAATATGTATGATCATATTATGCTAAAATATATTTTGTATATATGTATAACGCTGTAATACATAGTATAGCAAGACATATTAATGCCTCGTTATAATATATATTATAGCTAGCCATATGCTATGCCTATGTCTCGCTAAAATATAACGTATAGCCTCGTCCGCGACGTCCGTAACGCAATCCAACTTTTCACAACTGGTTGTCGCTGTACCTACACGGCTGTTTCGTCGTGTATTCTCTCCTTTGTTGCGGTTTTTATATCGTAAGCTCATTTTATTTTTAACATGGCCGTGCATCGCTGAACAAACATGAGTATTTTCGTAATTTTGTTGAGCTTATGAATATAAATCGCGGTTCGGATTTAACTGTAGTCAAAGATGATTTGTTACGTAATGTAATTGATACGTAAATCCCGAGGAGGTAGGCAGAAGAGTGTAGTACACTCGCACGTTTTACAAGTTATTACGTTCCAATATGTACCTAATAATTACATTCTGTATTAACTATAAACGAAAGATTAAGACAGCGATTTTTTGAGAATTCCTCATGAAAGAACGAGATGGATATATGTACGAGTTAAACCCATATGCGTTTTTGATAGAATATTGTGAAAAAACTTTCGCACACAGCTACTTTAATATTTCAATATAATATACATGAATATATAAATACATGTAAACATTCTCCGATGTAGGTAAACTTCACAATCAGGGATATATTAAAAATCATCGCTGCGAAACTTATATTAAATCCATCTTAGTCGCGACGTAAATATTGGTGTTTGAATAATTCAGTTGTAAAATCCCCAGAGGTATTATTACCAGCTGCAAATATACTCCTTCCTCTAATTAGACACTCGAGTTAATCTCATCCCCATGGCGTCTTATCTCCAACTTTGCAGCTGAATCTTATTAAAATTTCTGTCTGACTGAGCTTACGTCTACGTCCCGCGAACTCTTGTTTCGGAATAATGTGTGTGAAGCTAGTTTAGTTTAATGCCAGTATTTAATTATTGCTCATAAATTTTATTCAAAATACCGGGTAGACGGGTATAGAATGCCATTAGGTATTAAATCCGCTTATTATAACCTAACTGTTTATCCTTTATTGCACCACCATTTAAAACACAGTGTTATAAAAGGTGAAATAATGCTAAAAGCATTATTTTGCTTTGACTTCTTTAAGTTTCAGTAAAGAATAATTTAATAAATAAAACATTAAGGAACTACATTTGTACTCACATGTCCACTTCACAAGCGTTCTTCATTATGTAATTATCATTCATTGGCTTGGCCCGCCAAACTGACTATGATAAGTGTAGTGCAAAACAGACGCAAAAACATCAGGACTCTTTAAAATACGGAAAAAAGTTCTCAAGATTTTGGAACATTTATCAGATCAGCACGTAAAAACACACGGAGAAAATAGTTTTGGCGCATATTCTGAGATATGGAAAATATGAATTTAATATTCGCTCTGCTTCTGGCTAAAGCAGTCTCATCGTACAGGTATTGCAACGTAAATATAAAATATTGATTTAAATTCTAACGTATTGTAACGTAACAAAACGTCTGCAATCCCCGAAAAGGTAAGTAGGTAGGACACTCCCACTTTTCTCAGTTACGTATACATATGTACATCTCACTATGTAATAGGTGCTAAACCTATTGTCATACAGCTGGCCTTACACCTGTCATACACCTTTATATAAAAAACCTAATATACATTAAAACTATACTATCTATAACATTAGTTGATATTAAAAACTTAAAAACTACATACTCAGAGGTTTAAATGAACAAACAAACGTAGTATAAACTTTAAAAATTGACACTTTGAAGAGATGCTAATAAACCAGTAGCTATAGTAGACATTAAAAATACACTGTTTTAACATCATCATCATATCGTGTGTCCCATTTATTGACAGAGTCCGCTTTCTTACCTTTTTTCCTCAACTTCACTCTACCTTGCCCATATTCCCTCGAGAGATCATCATCAACAAGTGGTGATAGTGGAAATGGATGGTAGAAAAGATGAGTATTCACTCAGAGGATTCTTATATGTTGGCAAATACATAAATGAGTTTGGCAATAAATTGGGCTTAAGCCAAGCACCGAACCGAGAGATCTACGTGCGCGGATGAGGGGTTGATTACACCTAGCAAGGATTGCTGACGCTTCGAGATAGACGACATGATCCGTACTTTATGACATTTTAGCAATATAACCACATCTCAGAACTACGATTATACTTCTGAACTGTAAATCGGATAAATAGACCCTCATTTTCAATATTAGTAATGTTATTATAGTGTTAATTTGGCGAGTGAACAGCGGGGACTGTTCGTAACATTAGCCTAATGCCAGCTTAATGATTTATAATTCAACCTCCGACTTCAGGGTATTGGTTTCAAACTCTAGTGCGCGTCTCTCTTTCTGTAAAATTATATGCATTTGAACGGAAAACATCACTTGCTTAAGTGTGAAATAAAAGAACATTAGAAAACCATCTTGGAGCTCCGCATAATGGTCTCCGAGACATGCAGTTCGTCAATTCGTGTTTGGACGGAAAAGACCCGTTTTCAAAAATGGAGCAACAGAAAAGTTTACTGATAATGATGATGATGATATGAGTGAATAAGTAACATTAGTCTCCTTAGCATCCATATGTTGGTACAAATGCAGTGAGAAGATATCAGGTAGTATCTGGCTTATACCAAATTCGACAAACATATTTATATATTTGTAGGTGTAAATTCTGGAGATTTAACAACCGCCTCTAGTAATCGGCTACCGCACCATTTATACCAAGACACAAATAGTTTCCACAACAATACCTTTAAATAGATGTAAACCACTTCGTAAGTTACTTCGACATTTATTTGTTAATCTAACACTCAGCCCTAGAGCTCTTTGAAGGTTGATTATTTCACAAAAGGAAATAGCGTACGGGTTTTAACATTGGATAATGAAACTTGTGTTATCACAACCACATTACCCAAGCGAATGACCATTATGTTTCAGTCCTAAAACAACGAATATCATATTAATAGACCGCTGAATACACCCTTTGTGCTTCTGACTAGCAGGGCTGGACCTTTCCTGATAATTAGACTGGCCAAACTTTCAGAGAACTTACAATTAAAGTCGTCGACATATGCATATATAAGTTACTCTTCTACTGTCATTGGTGTACTGACTTCATGAACCCCTTTAAATGTTCATCGAAAATGATGTAACCATTCAATTCTTCCAACCTAAGGTCGTGGGACGGGCTGATATAATGATGCAAATCGTAATAATAAAAAATAATAATTTATTCATTAATTTTCTTTACGTTTTTAATGACTTCTTGTTAATGGGGATAGTTACTTTCATCATCACCAGCCTATCTCATTCCACTGCTGAACAAAGGCTTTCCCCAAAGATCGCCATCGTGCCATGATCCCCGGATTGCCATTACTATGTACTGGTACTAATATCGGTTCACAATTCTGACGCTTACTTATACACACTTATATATACATACTTATATATACATACTTATTCACATAGTGTCAACAATTAATACATGTGTCGCAACATAGACGGCGCCTCAGCTGCATCCTTTAAGTAATTTTGTCCTACAGCATGGATATTGCCTGTTGGCTTCCTAGCCGCTTAGCGCTGAAAGATAAATCATAAACCTAATTAAAAACGTAACTTCACGCCTGTAATCCCCGAAGAGGTAGGCAGAGGAATGCAGGCGAATGCAGAGGCGAATAAACCTAATTAACTATCAATAAATAGAAACAACAATGCTATTGTTTTTTTTAATACGTAATGATAATAATAAACGCAAAGTTAAAGTTAAAGCTGAAGTGTTTTATTGTTGTTCTGTTACCATCATGTGCAAAAATGTAGTACTCTTTGAAAGCAAAAATATGGCTGACGGTGACGCTGTCAAAGGACAAACGGTCGTCGAGTTTTCATTGATTAACCCTTGAACTTCGTTGTAAGAGAACTGACGTGTTACGCGATGGTTTTTGTAAACCGAACACAAGTGATTTTATAGTATTGACCACCCGCATTTGAACTTTAACGGATGGATGAACGAAGCCGAATCTTGTGACAGCCTCTCTCGACCCGATTTAGATAATGGGAGTTCGGAAATTAATATGACCTAAAATCACGTCCGCGTTCCTCGAAGAGGTATGCCGATGAGTGTAGTACAATGCCATGATTCACCAGCTAATTCAGTTTACGTCCGACTATGGAAAAGGGGGTGAACCTATTGTTATTCAATGAGCATAAATCCGGACTACGAGCCTCTGCTAGGAATTTCGAGTACTCGAAACCCAATAGTACCCGACCCGGGAATATATCCCATGGCTTCTCTATTAAAAGTCGCCCTTACCACCACTGTAGCAACGAGGCAGTTGAGGCAATAAAATATCTTACTTTATAAATATACAAAATGGTATCTTAGTTACTTATTATTTATTGCAATGGGCATTGGATGTTATAGCAATTTAGTCCTGGAATGAGTATTGGTATGTGCTGGAATAGGTATTGTGCGTGCGTATTGTGGTAAAATGACGTCGCACTAGAAGGGCACCGGTCGGTTCCGCTGGAGATCCCGGAGTTCTCCTATTAGCAACCGGGTGGTTTTAGTGCAGTAAAAGTCCCACATAACCCGGCACCTCTCCCAGGGCACTGGACCCTTTTAAAGGTCGCTCCACCCTCCCGTAAACCAAAAAGAGGCATTAGATGTTTCTTTTGTGTAATTTATAAAATATTACAAATTTGTTTTTTTGGTCACTGAAAAATGTCATTGAACGTATTAAATAACACTGAATGGGTTGTAATTAAAGTAAAATTCAATTTATTTTTAAATCCATTCTTCGTTCTTAGCTTATAATTTTATAAGATGTTATGTTCAAAATTATGCAATGAATTTTCAAAAACTGTAATATATTTTTTGTCATTGAAGTTAAAATGGCGCACAATGATGAAATAAAAGGATTGTGGATTATTATAACTAGCAAGCTCAGACATGTAAGAGGGCTTGCTTACTCCAAATAAATGAAATAGGAACGTTTATAATTATGTTATATTGAATTACATATAAACGTTACATTAAATTATTACCTGTAAGGCTAGGTTAAGTTTTTTTTTAATAAATAAATAAATAAATGTTCATCTTGAATTACATCTATTTCCTTTGTACATGTAATCTATGCTCAGAACATTGTTAAATCTTTTGAAATGCAGATGTTATTATCAAAACTGGTGTAAACAATCTCTGTAATGATACAGTTCTAATTTTCGCTGTTGTTTAGGGTACAATACGACAAATGAGAGAAAACCTATTTAAAACTTAGTTCTCATTTAGCTATTTGAAACTCACTTTATAAGAGATCTAGCGTGATTATAATATGTCATTAAGAATTTGACAGTCATTCATATCACAATTACCTCAAGAATATAGCTTGAATTATTCAAGATGAAAACAAAACGCAGTGTTCCTGAATTAAATTAAACTTTGAGTCCCAGCAGCGTTGGCGCGGTAGGCGTCCGCAAATTAGAATACAACCGTTCCAAGAATTTGTCTTTCATTACTGTTTTATGAAAACCTACGACATTCCTTTTGATATTATTATGAAAAAATGACATTTACTATTTTTGCTAACTTACTCCTAAGTTCGGTTTTCGTAAGTAAACTGCTAATTTGTTTTGTATAGTGATAAAAGACTCTGATTTTTCAAACCCCAGATAATTGTCGAAACGAGAACCATGAAATTTTAACTCAAGGTTTTTTCATTACCTAGGTACATGATCAATGTAAATTGTTGCACTTAAATTTGTTACCCTAACTTCTATGCTCAGTCCATTTAGCTATCAACATGTACCGTCATTAAATCACCAAATTATTAAATTTATTCTTGTGTAGTTATAAAAATCATCAATAGAAAGCGCTGATATATTATAAATTCAAACGTGATTAAAGTTGTTTAGTGAAACAGAAATGCCATTCAGTATTGTAGTTACATATTTACTTTCAAGCCAAAACTCATCAAAATACGATTGTATATTAAAATTATTCGCAATCTCAACCCTACAGCATAGCCTTTGCCGGATATTTCGTTTAACTATAAGGAAGCGTACACTTTACTCCGCTGTCAGAAACAAAACCCTAAGCATTCTTTAAACATCGCTTGTAACTAATTCAACTCACAAAACAAACTGTAATAAATTAAAAAAAAATATTATTCCTGTGATTCTCTGTCTTACTCGCTTGTTAAAGATCTATCGCTGATTCTTTCTTCCACTATACCTAATGATGTCTATAAAATAATAGCTGGAATATGAAATCTGTGGCAGTCAAATTACTGCGCTACAATTCAAATAAACGTAATACGTAACGTTACGCCTTTAATTCCCTGAGAAGTAGGCATAGGAGCATAATACACTGCCTCGTTTCACGAATTACGATTCCGTCCCACTATGGATAGGGGGTGAGCCTATTTCCATATAGGTACTGGGAACAAATCTAGACTCTCAGTAGCTACTAGAAATTTCAGCTAGAAAATCTAAGTTAGTTTCTAAGTCAGAAAAATCCAATTAGTACCTACCTACCGAACCTACATTCGAACCAAGTGATCGTCATTGTGATTCGTATTCCCGTATAATATAATGTTTATGTATATTTTATATCCAGTGAATAATTTAGTTTAGCGCACGTAAACAGAAAGGGTTCAGTTAAACCAACAAATTTGTAATTCAATGTTAAACATTGATGAATATTAATCCGTATTATCTGGTAATTTAAGAAATCAGACACCAAACAGAATGTTAAATTAATTCGACAAGCACTTAAGAGGCGCTGGCATCGAAGACATTGTCATATTGAACTTTTAATGAATTCTCGAGGTTTAATTAAAGACTTGATGCCGGCTCCAACGTTCATGACGGGCAGCGTGTATACAACGACGGGTGAAAGTTTTTTTGTTTTTAAGTTTTCCAATGAATTGTGTTGAAAAATGTTTTATACATAGTTGTTATGCCCAGCAGTGGGATGGAATAGGCTTACGATGATTATTCTGACAATATTCGTTTTTTTTTTATTATTTTTATCTATGTGTATGTCAACGTGGTGTGCAATAAAGTGTTTTTGTATTATATTGTATTGTACTTTGAGGTAAAAACGTAAAGGCATTTTAAAAATGTAAAACGTTTATTATCCAGACCCTGTTCGCCATTTTATTTTGTCTATAGGTATATATGTACATATGAAGTTACAAATTGTGTTTACACTTTTAAGTTTTAACAAGGTCCATGTTTCTATATAGATTTTTTTTCTACATATAGTCGTCAGCAAAACATTACCTTAGCTAAGCTAAAATAATTTTCTGCTTAGCCATTTGGTTATTATTTGTATGCAATATTAATGCGTTTACTCCATAGAAAAACGTAGCATCGCATTAAAAAATTAATAGTACTCAACCCAGAATTTGATCTGCGGTCGATCGGCAGTCGCTTCATAAAAACTTCATAGAAACGAAACCACAATAGGTAATTAAAAAACAAACCAATCTATAACATGTACTATAATTATATAATATGCTAAAAAATGCAATTTCATAAAGTAAAAGCAGCAAATGAGAGAGCAGATAAATTTATTATGATGTTGCAGTTACGCAAACCCAATTGATTGATTACACAGTGGAGCTTTGCGCGTCCTAATTTAATATGTAATGAATATCAAGAATGAAGCGTACGTTATTGTTCGAATAATTTAAATTGAATAAAAACAGAATGAACAATTGAACAATTTGTACAATTTGTACAATCCCTGTGGATTTTACCGGATGTTCGAATATTTGTTTACGAAACAGAATAATTACGTTTGGTGTATTGTTATTGTACCAACGTACCAAGTCCATTACGGGGTAGGCAAACAGTATAGGGTCAAATATTCATATGTGTTAACTTAATATCTAATATGATATACATTTTTCTATACTTAAAACACGTTAAATAGTCAATTTTGTTTAAGTAGTCAGTTATAGTTATGTAAATATGGCAAATGTTTGACTTTTGAACATGGCTTCGAGCGCTTTAGAAACTTCTCGAGAGACGTCTTGATTACAAGTACGTTACAAGTGTGAACATACATACGTTGGAGGTTTCCATATAACTGCGAAAACATTTATAATCACTGATACCTTTCGAAAATAAAACATGTTGATTGTCTCTCGAGTGTTTCGAAGTGAACATTGAGGATGCTGAAATACAGATAAATCCGATTGTCTTAATATTTTACAGAGACGATTCCTGGACGCTACCGAATCATAGTAACCAGCTCCTTGTACATTACATAATATATTGAAACTCAAATACGTCATTGGTAAAAACTACGATATGAATTATTTCCGCAATGTACTAGAATAAATGAATAAATATCGATTTTCCGCTTTGACGTAGGTTAACTTAACGGTTAGGTTAGATTAAGTTGCCCATGTCGGGGCGGAATAAGAATACATTCCCTAACCCTATGCTACGATACAGGGTGCCGTAAGAGGGAACTAAACCCAGCGATGATAAATCGCGACATCGTGTGGTCTGCCTACGCATAGCTAAATATCCTGGCAGCCTATGGACGTCAGCATAGGCGGTGCGAGAAACTGTGCTCTCCAATCCTCAACCCGCATGCCCAGCGTAGGGATTATCGGCATAAACCCTCAGGGGAAACCACGTCCAGCAGAGCATTTCAATAGGCTGATGATGATAACGATGAATTTCGCTTAGGTCCTAACACAACTAATATATACTTAATCGAAGATAATATATGTACACCGAATTTCATTTACCTGCTTAGTAATAACTATAACGAACAGTATGTAGGCGTTGAGAATCAGTCCGATGCCAGAGATGATGGTGACGGCGACGCTCAACGCGAGCGCCACCGCTGCCTCCTCGCCGCGCGTTTCCGTCCCGTTCACCTCCATTGAACAGCCTATCTTTGTCCCTTTCTATCCTCAGCCCAGTCAGGCTGCGATGGCGAAGCTCTGTTCATTCTCAAAGAGTTCGTCACCTCACGGCTGCCGCGGCGGTCCATAGCATCATGTATATAGGTGTGAGATCTGCAAAAGAATGTCTATTTTTAATAAATGCATTTTTTTTTCATGCATAAACATATTAAATTTAGATACATAGTACCATAATTAAAACTACTTTAGACTCATCGCGATTTGATATAACAATTCACTAACAGACTCCGAAAACCAAATGTTGCCTACGAAAACATTATGATAATTATAATATTTGGGACTCTCGAGACCAAAGTTCCTATTTAGTTTTCAGGGGCAAATCCTACTTAGATATAAATAGAAAAATGTTGATATTATAAGGCTAAATCATAATATATCATTAACGCAGCATTGTAAATAGCTACATTCAAGCCAACTTGGCTTGAAATACATATACTCATTCTGAGCTTCTTAACTCATTCTTCACGGTATGAAATCTATCAATGTGCAGTTGAGTAGTGTAATGGAGCGACAAAATGTTAATGATAATAATAGTGACAACGATAATTATAAATATAATGATGACGCCAATAATGATTATTATAAAGATAACAACGATGAAGATAAAAAAGTGATATTACTAACTGTACATTGCTTCTGAACGTTTATTCTAACAATCACTAAGATACCACATATAAAGTGTAGATCAAAATCCTGTTATGTTTTGGCTATTTCCGACGAAGCTTTGTTAGATATTACGGCTCATTCAGCTCGTGTCAGTCGTTGGGACGTTCCAGCACATGTCACCTGCCCCGAAATAGCTTTTGGACTGGCCGTGAGCGTCCACGGACGTCATCGACATTGCCATTGGCATTGTTGTTTTAAACATCGGTTCATTTAATGTATACATATTAAAAGACCATTTATAATTCATTTCGTGAA
Source organism: Mimoniades versicolor eupheme (assembly GCA_018245635.1). Classification (NCBI taxonomy): domain Eukaryota; kingdom Metazoa; phylum Arthropoda; class Insecta; order Lepidoptera; family Hesperiidae; genus Mimoniades; species Mimoniades versicolor. Next base: position 660 of record DWDW01001949.1, on the reverse strand, counting down.
TGAACTTAGTCAACGTTAATGATTATTACTGTTGTATTTCCACGCCAGTTTCCTTAAGGGAAATGCAGAGCGTACCAATAGCCAAAACATCTGTAGACTCCGGCTAGGGGTCTCTGTTCTAGGATCTTAGAGATCTTTGGAGTAAGAGTGGTAAACCACTTGTACTGTTTCCGGTACTGTTGAGATAAATTGTACAATGTAGCAACATAAACGTACCTATTGATATACGAATATCAAATTCAATAAATGAGAAACCGAAACGGAGCATATGACATCAGACTCCACGTACTTCTCTGAGTGCTTATTTTCAGTACATCTATAGCATACTGCCTCGTTCGTCGTGTTGGTTGCAAGTGCGACTGACGAACGGGAGGTCCTGGGATCGATTCCCGGGTCGCCTACTACAAAATTTTATAATTTCGATTTTCTAGTAGTGGCTCGGTGTCTGGATATGAGCCCAATGTATGACAATAGGCTCACCACCTATTCCATAGTTGGGTGTAAAAGTAACTGGTGGAACGTGGGAGTGTTCTACATTCCTCTGCCTATCTCTTCGGGGATTACAGGCGCGATGTTAAATTTTTTGACTGCCTCGTTGGTCGAGTTGGTTGCAAGTGCGACTGACGAACGGGAGGTCCTGGGTTCGATTCCCGGGTCGAG
>DWDW01001948.1:0-10830 GCA_018245635.1 Mimoniades versicolor eupheme | reverse complement strand
CACCTATTCCATCGTGGGACTTAAAAGTAACTGGTGAAACGTGGGAGTGTTCTACATTCCTCTGCCTACCTCTTCGGAAATTACAGACATGAGGTTTAGGCAACTTTAGGTTTCATATTATATTATATATATTATATTAAATAAGCATTAAACATGAACATAAAATATTTTTTAACCAATAGGTTAAAAAATATTTTATGTTCATGTTTAATGCTTATTTCTGCAGAACGAAAACGTAGTGAGAATAGATTTTTCTCGTTGTTCCATTTATATCTCACTTTATTATCAAGGTATTTGCTCTACAGTTTTGTTTTTCGTTTTCCGATTTTCCGGATGCGGTGCCAGCTGTTGTCGACGTTATTGCTTGTACATACGAAAACAGTCTCTAAGGAGACCCTCTAGGACTATTTTAGTATCTCAATAGCGCAAATAGTTGCCCTGCTCTTATTATTCCGATAGACGGGTTCTATTTATATAGATCTGCCTCGTTGGTCGTGTTGGTCGCAAATGCGACTGCCGACCAGGACGTCCTGGGATCAATTCCCGAGTGGGGCACTACTAAATGTTTCTAAATTAGATTAGATTAGATAAGATTAGATCTAGTGGCTTGGAATATGGATGTGTGCCAGGTGTAAGGTAATACGCTTGCCATCTATTACATAGTGGGATGTAAACGTAACTGATGAAACGTGGGAGAGTTTTACATTCCACTTCCTACCTCTTTAGGGATTACAGGGGCGATGTTACGTTTATTTATTTAGATATTTTTAGAAGTAAATATAAAGTAACATCACGCCTGTAATCCCCGAAGAACACTCCAACGTTTCACCTGTTACTTTTAGGTCTCACGATGGAATAGGTGGTGAGCCTATTGCCATATACCGGGCACATATCCTAACTCCAAGCCACTACTAGAAAATCTAAATTAGAAAATTTAGTAGTGCCCGACCCCGGGATCGAACCCAGGACCTCCCGTTCGGCAGTCGCACTTACAACCTACACGACCAACGAGGCAGTTAAATATAGATATCTGTATTTGGTGAATTGTTCACATTATGAGCACATTATAGTCTGTGTGAAGTTAAAAAACCGCAACTATCGTTAAATCATCTCACGTACGCACCGTAATGCCTGGCTCTAGCATTTGCAAGCGACTAAATTCATATACAAATTGGGTCACAAACTTTAATCTTTACAACATTATCTGAAAATCGAAAACTAGTTTGGCTTCGGTGTAAACGAGAAACAAATACTGGACATTTAATTAAGAACGTGTTTCGTTGGAGCTAGGAGATAACTTAAGTGAATATTTTACGCTGTTATGGTTAGGCTGTGACATAAAAAAATACCTATACGTATGCAATTGCTTCCTTCATAGGTGTTTAAAGTACGCTATGATATGGTGTTTTTCAAACGCAGTGTCAAAAAGTTCTGCCTGCCTGTTTGCCTTGTCTTTGAATATACAAAATTTCATAATAACACAGTACCATTAGATCCTCAGTAAACCCTGCAAATTGTATTATTAGTTTCTTCATGGTGCACAGTTGAGTACTGAACGCGAATACCGAGCTCGTACTACCTCGATAGGACCCTAATCTATATACTTGGATTGTTCTCTGCTTCCGGCCAGTAGTAAGTAACCACATTCGAATGCAATTGATATTTGATTTACTTTTTGCGATAAACGTTCGCTGTGCCCGGGCGTGCCTCCGAGCGGAAGCGTGCGACATGCTGACAGTACATTTGATATATGGAAGGCTAATAGCTCCGGAGGATATGGGTGCAACTATGGCAAACGAGTCGGGCGAGAGACACCCGGGGATCAGGCACGAAATTTATTATACAAATGAACAGTATATAACCAGCTTACTACAGCAACTTGCTATTACTTAGTAAAGCCTGTATGGACTTAGTAAAGTAAATTGCTTTGATCACAGTTTGATTTTTGGGAACAGTTTGAAGACACGTGGACGAAGTTCTGGATTGTAAGCAACGGCAGTAAACGATTCAGCGGTAACGAAATTCCCCAATTTATCATTATTAGAATATTTTGAATTTAACTTTTAACAGTATTTAGACATTCTCGAGTTTTCTTGTAAGTAAATAAACGTTTTTGGTCAATGAGTATACTCACAAAAATATCGTTTTCCTCTGTACGGACGATTAATGGATGGTCACAGAACCACAATCACGTGTAGTGTTTCCACCAACGTTTCATAGTATCTGCCTACTCAAACGTGGTGCAATATTGAAATCATTTTACCGGCGAGCTATGTTCACATGTGAAGAAAAAATCTTAAATTCATAAAAACATCGCTCTGAAATAATTGTACTTAAAATATTTTGTACATAAATAACTTTCTGATGTATTGAGTTTCGAATGTCGTATCGTAACGTTTGTATGTTAACGTTGAAGAAATCGATGTTAAATCTTCAAATTACAAATGTGTTTTATATTTTAATGCAAATTAGGATATATTTGACGGGATGGTTACGTAAGAAATTCAGAAAATATGCTGACATTATAATTTTTATGGTTTGTGTGGGCATCGTAAAGCGACAGATTAGCGCCGAGCGTTTTAACGATGGGACTAATTAGTGTTTTTTCATCAAAGCTCTCTAAATGTAGACAAGGCTTTTTTACGACGTTTATGATTCCTGCGGGATTGTTTTACGTGTAAGTACTGCAGAACGTTGATTCCGAAAATTCTGTAGAATAAATAACTTACGAAGTTTAAGATTAAAGAAAAATTCTACAAACATCGTCAGTAATATAACAAATTAGAAAATATTGGCATAAAGCTCATAATATTGGCTCGACAATTGACGGAGATTGCAAGCGAATAATAACGTTAAACAATATTGGGAGTGATCGGTTTTTAGAGAGAAGATCGTTGAGGATTTTACTTGTCAACCGCACTTGCTAAATAATGGTCGTTACGGGCTTATTGTCAAGTCAGCACGCAAACCTAAGCTTATTACACTAATCCATCTTTCTTCCAATTCAATGTAGATACCAAAGTATCATGGACCAAAAAATTACGTACACGTCCCACTACGAGTACGTAACATGGAGTGAGTCTATTGCCATGCATCGGGCACACATCCAAAGGTTGGAGTCACTACCTTGTGCATTGCGTAGTACTCGTAAGATCATTGCTTAACGCTTATTATAATGCTATCATTGGCCTACTGAATGTAATAAAGATTGTGTGTAGGTATATCGAACTTCTTATTATATATAGATAAAAGTACCGTTGAATAAATATGTATATATTTATTATGATTTAACTCTGCAATTGTTATTTTTTTTGTATACTGAATTGTTAAATAAATAAATAATATAAACCAGGACGTGTCCTGGGAAAACATAGGACAGTCGACTCTAATGTAAAGTCAACTAGGCGTTTGTTCTCAATAGAATAATAAACAAACAATAATTTCCTTTGATTCTTGCAAATATAATCAAAAGAAAGTCAAGAGATATCTTTTTACACTGGAAATCAATCCCGGGAACTTTTTATTTTTTATCAATACGGTTTAAGAACGTGTCACATATACCCTCACGTTAGAGATATAATTGTAGAAACATTACATATAATGACAGACGAATGCATCAAATAGAACGTAAGTCAAGTACCGCCCCAACTACTGTTAGAAAGATGAAGTGGAAAAGGACCTGTGCTACTTTATTGCAGACCAAGTCTCCTCGCGCCATCCCGCCAACTACATATCTGTAGGTAGTTAAATCTTATACGGGGCTAGATTTTCACGTACAACTAAAAATGAAATAACATTGTCGATCTATGAAATTAAAAGATAACTTTTACATTAGCTTGTGTTGATATTGTATTAAATGGAAAACTTACAGTGAAGCTAGTCTCTCGTTGGCCCGAAGTGCCGGCTTCTGGGTCGACTGGCGTCCTCAAATGCTGGGGCAGCAGCTCCATGAGATTGCAGAGTTGCGGCTGGTAGCGCAATATCATCACGCAGGAGGATACCAGAGTGTAGGCCAGCAGTGTTCCTGTGAATATAAATGACTTAAATACTAACCTTGTTACTTTACTTAGACGACGGGATTTTTTTTTCGAGAAACTGGTATTGATGAATTAACGAGACTAATAATTCTGCTATGTAGTAGGTACATCTGTAATATTTATTAAAACGTATATATAGTATTATGATCACTATAGTATTATAAGGACTATAGTATATTTTTATAATTAATGTAGTATTATAATGACATTAATTAATTAGTAACGTGATATCATCAAGTATTAACATATTTGACGGTCGGTGTTTTACACACGCCGCACCGTAATCAATCCGGCTGGCCAGGTAACTAAATTTTAAATTAGGGGCCAAAGAACTTCCATTAATCTTTATTGTTTTGATTTTTAAGTAGGACACACATCGATCACATTTAAAGTTTATACATGTTAGTAAATACCGTCTCCATGGTCATAATAATAATATTAATGATGGATTTACTGTAATGTAATTACTACGAATTACAAATGTCAATGTACAGTTATTATTAAGGAATATCGTGTGTGTCGTGTATCGTGAACAGGAATATGTAAACATAATAACGAAACATAATATTCCCTATTATATATTATATAATTTCCCCGAAGGGGTGGACAGAAAAGTGCCGTACACCCACAACACTCAAGAGTATACTAGTATATAATGCCAAGCAAAATCAAATCTAACGTTTGTATTAACGAAATAAACTGATAAATGTAATAATGAGGGTTTTGGACGCGGTCCAAGTACGCGAGATGCACTTACAATGATTGTAAATTATCGTTGCATAATAGACGCCTATAATCCTTTCTCGGTTCGAACGGGAATTAATACTGAGAGAATACAGAATGGTATTAAGTAACAGACTATAGAGAAAAATGTTCACACACACGTGGCAATAATCCGCCGTTATCTAAAATTCAAAGTAGTTTTGCATTCTGCAATTTTTTTTGGCTAAAATTTATGTTATCAAAGAAAATATTACCCGCGTGGACAATACTGTACATATATTTCATTTGCTCCCATAAATGTGAAGTTTGAATGTTCCTTGTACGACACAATAAGGAAATTAATATTGCTACCGCCTAATCCATGGTAAATATAATCTAACAGATAAAACATGGAACTATTGCGCTCTACTGCCTAGCCCTTTGGGCAAATGCATTTTATGCAAGTGCAACTGTGCCTTATCGCAATTGTTACGTTACAATATAATAAACCTTCAAAATATAAATTACAAATGTTTTTAAAACATAATATGTTGATCAATCTTTTAGATTGAACATTATAATACATTGTGTATTAGTACACTTGTATATCAGAGAGAGCCACGATATAGAGCTTGTTTATGTGAAATATTGCTCAGAATAAAAATAAATTATTTCGTAGAATAAAATGTGGCGTTAGTTAATGTTATAAATTAATTAGCCAGCTAGTGTGTAAGGCTGGGGCAGCTGTCGCTTGGCAACCGGTTTTTATTTCCAGCTGACTGAAAACGACAAATCAATGAAAATGTTGAGTAAACAAACTTCAAGACGCACAATCGAAATTTTTCAATAAAATTTTATCAGTATTGTATTTGAAAGAAAAATTCTCAGTAATAATTGCCATAGTTAATGGACTATAGTAAGTTATAATTATAATTATCATTGCTATGTTAGTTAGTTATGTTAATTATAATTGCTGATCGAGAGATTCTAGGTTCGATTCCAACGCCCTAGTACTAGCTTGGAGTCCGAGTTTGTAGTTTTTTTATTTCTATAGCGATATTATTTTGATGGGTTATTCCTTCCGCGTTTTTATGCAGCGCAAAAATGTAATACAATATGGAAATATTTTAATAATGATTTTAATTAATTCACAGAATGAGATAAAAGTACATTAAATTAATTATGATTATAGTAAAATAATCTAATAATAAATTTAAGAGAATAGTATAAAATGTATTACAATTTGTCACCTCGCTAAAATAAGCCACAGATTAATTTGTCAATAAAATGTTTATACGTTTATACTGCCTCGTTGGTCGTGTTTGTTGCAAGTGCGACTGATCGGGAGTTCCCGGGTTCGATTCTCGGGTCGAACACTACAAAATTTTCTAATTTAGATGTTCTAGTAGTGGTTCGGAGTCTGGACATGTGCCAGGTGTATGGCAATAGGCTCACCACCTATTCCACAGCGGGACGTAAACGTCTGCCTACCTCTTCGGGGATTACAGGCGTGAAGTTACGTTTTATGTTTATACGGAAAACGATTCGCATATGGCTACTAATTTATATCTTCATAGAAATTCAGGGTTTGAATTTTTATTTGAAATAATAATTATTTGTAAAGCATTCACAGGAACAGAAATTCGCTACGTAAAATTTATTGCACGTCATCTCAAAAGAATAAGAAAAACACAAAAGAGCCATTCAACGACGGATTGAGATTTCTTATCTATTGTACGTCTTAACTTTGTGTTCGTTATCTTCGCATACCTACCTACTTAAAATTTAAGACGCAGTTTACGTATTACTTAAAAGTAAACGTTTGTGGGAATAAATATTCTTCAAATTACTTACTCGCTGTACTGATTGACGATGCAAGTTACCTGCACTCTAATTAATGAACGACCAAGCATCCTCCCGTCACTAATTTGTAATAATGCGAGCTCCCCGCCACTGATGTTCCCCATTCATATTTTCAAAAAAGGATATATTGACGTTGAATATAAAATTTATGTGCACAAACAGACAGATATTACGAGTATATTGATGATTATCATGGCAATATTAAGAAAGACAAAAAACTAAAAATGTACCAGTAATTATATTTAAATTTTAGATTATATGTAAATTTGATTATCATCTCCTCTATGTTATCATTTAAAACAAACCTCCTCAAACTATGTATGTATATAAACAACCGACGACCGAATCGCATGTAGGGTCATACCGTGTCCTTAGCCTGCCAAAATACTTGAATAATTTAACAGTTATGATTCCTGTCACTGCTATTTTCAGTTTTATTTACAAAGTCTACAATTTTATATCCATTTTTTTACACTATTGCTCATTTTAGGAATCGTGTAGCCATGTCATCGACAGTAACGGATTTGTAACCAGAAAAATCGGTATATGCATTCGGGGTTTGGATAGAAAATTGTTAGCATCACAATGCTATAATCGCCCAAATAATACGTTAAAAATTCAACGTCATTTTGAATTTCGATTGTTATGTATACATTGGTTGCTGGAAATGTGGTTTTGTTTCAATGCTAGATGATATTTTAACTACACGAGTATGATGTACGGTTTGATATAATTTTGGACGATGGATTTTGCGAGCTCTTATGACACACGCAAATTCGTCGAGATACTACTATGCAAATACAGCAGCGCGCGTGAATACAAGTTGCTGTATTCCATACTATAAATGTATTCAAACTTTGGTAACGATATTGAGCGCCAATGTTGGGTCAATTTATTTAAGTCGAGCTAGTGTTTGTCGAATGGCGGATCTCACTATGTGAAACGAACACTTCTAAATCAATTTCAATTTAACATTAATATTCGTGTAGTATAATTAACATACTTATAGGTATATCGCTCTTGCAATATAGTCTTGTTTGTGGCGAATTTTATACGGAAATGGTTTGTCAGTATAGTGTGTCACTTTAAAATGAAACGTAATGTATAATGCATTCGATTTAGTACCTTAGTTTCCACTGGTACCAGATCTGTTATAAGGACGTACGCAAAAAAATATTGAATTTTTTTTTTCTTAATTTGAGTTCTTGTTGTACAATACATAAAAGAATGTGACATGACGCTTGCAATCCCCGAACAGGTAAGCAGAGGAGTGTAGTATAGTCGCACGTTTCATCAGTTACGTTAATGTCTCACCACGAAATAGATGAGCCTATTGCTATGTATCGGACACATACATATGCAGATATCGAACAATTACTAGGAAATGCAAGTTAAAAAATATCGTAGAATACATTCAATAATATATCCTGAGTTATCTATTTTTAAAGCGTATCCATCCACTTTTATATTACATTTTAAAATAAATCCCATTGTAGAATGTATGATGGAACTTGTATTGTTTTATATGTATACATATGTGAGCAATATCCTGTTGGCGACGCCGTTTGAGCATTGACTCGGTAATATTCCCTGGCGCGGATATGTATTCAATACGGTTGGCGGCAAGCGCCAATACAAGTGATAGACACGTTACAATTTCGGGCTATTTATACAATGAAAATGCCATTTGGCGAGGAACAAAATGAATGGATCGATTTACCAGAGAGACTAGAAACTCCACTGCTGATGTTTAAGTATTTGCTCAAAATTGTAGGTATTACCCATTTGGGAGTGTAGTAAATTCCTCTGCCTACCTCTCAGGGGATCAGAGGCGTGAAGGTACTTTTTCTTTTTTTGTTTTGCAACTGTAAAATTGCACAAGGTGCAAGATACAATTTGAAACGTAATGTAGTCCGCCTTGAGTCCCCGAAGAGGTAGGCAGAGGATTGTAGTACACTCCTACGTTTCACCAGTTACGTTTACGTCCCAATGTGGAGTAACCGGGCATAATTCCAGCCAGCCAGCGAGCCACTTTTAGAAAATAGGATAGGATAGGATTTGAACCCAGGAACCTCCCGATCGGCAGTTGCGTTTGCAATCAACACGACGCACGAGGCAGTCCTATATTTAATATTTTTGTAATACGTGGGTACTGTCACATTAAACACAATTGCAATTTTTGGAACAATTTAACGAAGGATTTAAATGAAGTTAATTTAAAAAATGCCTTCATAACATAATGATTACATAGTTCAACATGCCATCTGAAGTAAGCAATGTGTATTTTAATATTTATTAAAGTCCGCATAGGAGATGTCGAGGGCAGCACTTTTTGACTATATTGACGCATTGTTTTCAATATCATAAACCTAGCGTATGAGAATTTATTGCATATTAACCATATATAACTTTCGGATACCTCAATACGACAGGAAACCTTACATTCAGTTTGCTTGCAAAGTGTAACTATCCTCCTTTACCTGCCACAAAGCTTTGTATTTGTAAAGAGTAATCTAAGAGCATATAATGTACATTGCCACATTGAACGCTCCAGCTATCATAGGTTAGGTATCCAGGTTAGGTGATATACGAGTACAGTGTATATGATGTATTTGAAATTTACTTTTATCTATTTATTTATAACGCGTCTCAATATCCAAAATATCATTTTATTTTCCTTTTCTTTTGTACTGATGATTGCCTCGTTGGTCGTGTTGGTTGCAAGTGCGACTGCTGATCGGGAGGTCATTTGTTCAGTTCCCGGGTTGGGCACTTCTAAATTTTTCTAATTTAGATTTTCTAGTAGTGGCTCGGAGACTGGATGTTACGGATTTTTTGTTACGTATCTTTTGTATTTTTTTATTTTAATTTACACTCGAAATTTACATTCCGTTGAGGTCACAGTAACAAAGAGCGCTTTGTTATTTCAAATTTATTTGTAGTCGTAAGCTGTAGAATTTTCTTTTTGTGCGCACACAAATAGAGCTTCTTCCATAACAGTAACATTTAAGATCATTAATAAGCTTATATCAGTTTGCATTAATCGCGTTCACTATTTGTGTAGTGTTTTATTCAAGGTTACAAGGTGGAAACCAATGATCGTACGTGTATTCAGTTAGACGTAAATACGTTACGATGGTACCTGTCTCGTCTCCCCAATCACGGATATTGTTCTGATGAGAATTACAGTGAGTGTCCGCAATATTTTAACATCGTTCTAAAACATACATTTCAATGTGGAATATATTTTTCATCTAAAATATTAAAACGATATGATACGATACAATACGCCTATTGGATTTAATTTATTTATTATTCATTGTTAACCTACGCCTCGGTTACAAAGGGCGGACTTAATGCATTCAACTCTAGAAGAAGAAGAATAACTCTAGAAGGAGGCAAGAATATAATAAGCCATATTATTATATCATCATCATCATCACCCTATCTCAGTCCACTGGTGGCCATAGGCCTCACCCAAAGAGCGCCACCGGGCCCTGCACTCAGCTTGCCGCTTCCAGCATCTGCCATATGTTAATATATCATATAGCATGTAAGTAATATGTAGAGTTTCCAAATACATATATTATATAATGAAGTTTGAAACATGCTGTATCCTTATGTTTGATACTTTTAAGAAAAGCTACTGATAGACATATAATGGAAACACGATACTAAAAGCAAAATCCTTTGTTTATGTGTTCGGCTGGTCACTTGTGCATAGTAATTTCAACGAAATATGACATGTTTTATATTATGCATTGTATATACTCGTATGTATTGTGGTATACATGTACAGGTACAAGTGTTTATTTACTAAAGAGTTTTAAATTAACTTCTTATACAAACGTCAACATTTTATGGTTGACTGGCGGAAAATGCTGTTAAGCGTTAAGTTTGCCCTTTATTGCAACTTTGTTTGTAAACTGTCGCAATAAAGGTTTTAAACAATAAACAAACGTGATTCGACGCGGGGCGGTACGCATCGCCATGTTGACATAGGTAAGCATGGGCGGTTACGGTTTTATTGCATTCGGTCGCAACGGCCGAATTCTTCAGTGAAATTGCTTAAATTTAACGTTTTTTTTTGGGAAACACTAGGTATAATGTTTTTAATATCAATAGCATTATAGAAAAATGTTATTATAATTACACATAATTTAGATTTTCTAGTACTGGCTCGGATTTTGGATGTGACCGGGGTAGGGCAAGCGAGGTCGGGGGAGCG
>DWDW01001947.1:0-10832 GCA_018245635.1 Mimoniades versicolor eupheme | reverse complement strand
AATAGGTGGTGAGCCTATTGCCATATACCGGGCAGATATCCAGACTCCGAGCCACTACTAGAAAATCTAAATTAGAATATTTAGTAGTGCCCGACCCAGGAATTGAACCCAGGATCTCCCGTTCGGCAGTCGCACTTGCAACCAACACGACCAACGAGGCAGTATATAATACTATTCTAAATATAACTCGTGCTGAATTTAAGATCCGATAAAAATGAATATGGAAAGGTTATAAGAAGTTTTTTAACATACAAGTACAAAATAAAATTATTATGTATGGAATTCAATGAACTATACAAAAAAAATAATGTGTTGTAAAGTGAAAAAATAACAAAGTAAAACATAATTAGGAATATTCCAGGATTTTGACTTATAAAATTTCAAATTATCTTTATACTCTTGAACGATGGTGATTTGTCGTGGTTTCCGTACCCTCCAATAAAACCTTGCTCAATTACATCACAATGTCTTCTTTGTGTTTTTTTCCCTGGAAAAAAACAGTCGGTAATAAATAATACCGTATGTCATTTCTCAGCACGTATGAAATTTATAACACACGGAACCGTTTCGTAGGGCAATTTATTTGTAATGGAGCCGTTCGATGGGGATTGAGCTGCTAAAAATCGTTCTATTACTGATGGCAAAAGGTGGTTTGTAATAAAACATACACCGCGAACATTTCGTCAGTAACATACCTCTGTCTATTAACGAGTTGTAATTTTTTTTATTGGAGAAATGGCAATGGAAAATATAATGTATGAAATTATATCATTCAAATAAATAGCAATTATTAGTATTAATACTATTTGCCACGAGTCACATCAATTTATAATATAAAAATATTTGGCTAAGATTAATTATACCTAAATGAATATAGGTAATATCGTTCGGTTTACGTTAAGACATTTTGATGTAACACATTTATATTTGGAACAAGCGAGGACGTTGTCTGTTAATAAAAACAAGGACGGTCTGTGTAAACTATATCACGGCAATCATAGAACACTAAAAAATAAATTAGAGTGGCACATACCACCCCAGCGCCAGTATATCACTGATCGGAACGAAGGCGCCACGCCGCCACGATTTGTGACTTAATCACTTTATTGGCAGCGAGGGAGCCAGCCTTATCTGAAAGAAATGTCGACCTCCACTGATATATGAGTAAACAAGCTTGCACTTTTCCTCGCCGACTTTTGGCGGTCACAGAGGCTATAAAGTCGACGCCGAAGTTTGTATTGCGCTCGTGGGGAGACTAGAGTGGTTTCAGAACGCGGTTTTTTTCTAGTTTAAAACGTTTTGCAACTTGTATAGTATATTTATATACTTGCCTTGCTCGAGCTTCCATCGTCGCAGTCGCGAGCATCTGAAAAGAGTAAGCGACTATTACACATTGTGTACAGCGATTTAAGCATTAGATGCGCGAAGCGTACATTTTTGTACTTTAATAACAGTATCAACAAGAAAGGGGTGTGTTTAAGGTAATGTATGCACAGGCGTCTTTGTATACGGGCGGGTGATTAGCTACGGAGAACGCAACGCGACGCACCGGACCTAAATATGTTTGTACTTGGGCTTTGGCCGCACACACCCAATATCGGTCCCTCCTGAGGATGAGCCATTACGTAGCCTCTTAACGGCGGACGGTTTTAATTAAAAACTTCTTGCATTAGCATGTGTCCGCACAATCACGATACAAATCCCTTCGAAATATTATTTAATTTCGGTTAAAATTTCTTCACGTGCGTGGGTTGGGCCGAGACAAGTACCTACCAGGAAATACAAACGGGCGAATGTTTAAAAGCACGTAAGGACATTCTAGAACATTCTTTATACAGTCATTCGGACAAGGTAGCTAGAAGTAGATGCCTAGAAATATGTATTGTTATTGAGATTATAAATATGACGAAAAAAAATTCTTTGTTACTGTAGCGTCGTAGATATCAACATTCAAACAGTAGAAATAAAATTTTTACAATATAAACAAAAAAAGCACATGATACATTTAGATGTAAGTAAATATGTATGTAAATTTATACATAGTCACATGTACTATGTATGATAAGTTTGTATATGTGTAAGCAAACACCGAAACATAATCGATAGAAAATCTAATATTATTTACATACTCAAGTAGGTCAGGAAGTCCTAAGCAAACAGCAAGAAGGTTCAAGTGGCGCACTTGGGTAATAAACAAGGCCAGGTGTAGGCACCGCGGAGTGCGGACCGGCTCGGAAAGTATTCGCCGGCGTTCAAACATACCTCGCTCGTTATGCATGCCTCGCCGGGTTCAATCTCGAGGCAAACCCGCCCCGGGCGCAGCTAATGTCTTCACTATGTATTTTTTAAGTATCGGCGCACCGGGTACAAGAACCTTGTTCGGATATGCTTATCAAAGATGGAAAATTCAAATTTACGCACTTCCATATTTTATTTTGGAACGGTCTTTCACGCCTGTGATTCCCGAAGAGGTAGGCAGAGGTGTGGAGCACACTTCCACGTTTCTCCAGTTAAATTTCACTAGCATAAAGTGGGTGGTGAACCTATTATCATACATCGGGCATAAATTCAGACTCCGAGCTACTAATTTAATTAGAAACTCTCTCTACCCTTTTAGGGTTAGATAAATTCAGTCGTATCCGACCTGGTATTGGAACCCAGGACCTCGATCGCCAGTTGCGCTTGCAACTACTCGACCAACGAGACAGTCCTTTTTTTATGAAGCTGTAACCACTCAGTAATCATATTATAATCATAATAAATCAGAATTTCCATAAAGTATGCGTAAATCGTATTTGAAATTTGAATAAAAACACTATATTTTTGATATTGCAAAACTAATAAAAAAGTTTATAATTATATATGCTATAATAGTAGGTACCTATATGGAATCGAAGGTTTAATCGAATTATCATACACCGAACACAAATACACACTCTGTGCTACTGCTGGGAATGTACTTACATAATATATCTCAAAACCTTGTAATTTATAATACACCAATAAAGTTTTCTACTATAATAATTTATTAAGGTATTTGGAGCTTGTATCGTGTTGTTGATATTCTTTCCATTCCCTCACCGCGCCCTTGTATGAGTTACTTTACCCCAACAGCGTTAATTGGAAATACTAGATTCCGTTTTAGTACGTACTGAAAGAGTAAAGTACGAACGGTTTAGTGGTAAGAATTTCTGAATTTTTTGTAGCATATTGAAAATGAACTATTAATTTTTTTTTGTATACAAGGTTGGTAGACCACACTATAAAAATCAGGCAAGCAGGTAATTATTATACGAATAAAAAAATGTAAGAAATGTAAAATATCCGTGAATGCAATGTATGATGCGGGTCGATCTGAAACCAATAAACCGGTATCAAATATTGTTGTATTGACCGTAAGACAGTAGAAACCCATATCGGAGCGCAATGACAAGGGATCTTTGTGTCTTTGCGGGACAACCGGCAGTGTGTCAATATTGGACACGACACATAATGGCAAGATCGGGATGAGGGCTCCGATATACTGCTAATATATGTTTGAGGTCCTTCGACCCTAGCGTGCGGGTTATCGAGCTCAGGTATGATAATTGACTAGATGTAGAGCGGCACAGGAAATGTTTGTATGAAGGCAAAGGAGCCTTCATACTGTAGTTTACATTATTTTATTGGTACAAAGTAATCAGTGATTTCAATTGAGGATTCTAACTCGACTATTGACAAAATGTGGAACGCTTGGGGTATCATTATCATCGAGGTTATATAGTTCGATTTTTGAACACGGATCTCCTCTCAGAATAAGAAGGGTAATTAACATAGTCTGCGACACGGTGCGGTTTGGCAGGTGTCACTCGCCTTAGAAAATGATAAGGAGTACTTTAAGGTGTGCAGGTTGCCTTACGATATTTACCTTCATCTGGTGAAGGTTCCTGATGAATATCATACTTTCGAGCACCTGATTTTTCTATTACCATAGGTCGTTTAAATTTAGAATTTTCTTAGAAATTCACCGCTGCACACGGGTTTATATTTCTGTGTGTAATGTGTTTGGACGGAAATGATTTCGAATGGTAGAGCGTTTTATTGGCCAATAGGATGATTTTAATATAAAACGATGTATAATTAATCACGCGCGATGTAGCAGCGTAAGCCAACATCGAATTTTGTTTGACTTGCCGGAAAGTTGTGCCGAGTCTTATTTATTTTTTATCAATTTCGTCCGGGCGAGCCTTAAAAGCGTCGTCCCGTTTTATTATAGGGACGTGAATTAGCAAAAACAGAATGGATTTTGGCTGTGATTATGTCAAAAATAATTAATTATTATCGATTCAGTCGCGGACAGGGGCGGATTGATGGGAGCGCAGACCGTGGACGAGCTCTTTAAAATTGGAAAGCTAATTACTTGCCTACGAAGAGGGCCACGACAAAGATTAACGAGAACTTCGCTTGCTTTGAGATCGTCTTAATAGTATTTTAAAGAGACCTTAATAGTATTTTAAAGATTTAATCTAGTATGTGTCATGTGTCATTGTTATGTAATAAGGTCTCAATACAACGTTGTAGGTACAATAAATTTTGGCACTATATTACAATTTCTAATTCCAAAATTTGATTTTCTTATATATATAATATGATGCTAGGTGTTTCGTTACTTTCTGGTTTATAACACGACTAACAACATGACATGATCTTATCAAGTAGATAATGAGACCAACTGATATCTCTATGTCTATCACAATGCTAACCCCAGCAGTCAATGAATTTCCTATAAAGATACTTTAGAATTTACGAAGGGTCTCCGGGCAGATACGTGGCAGGGGTTCGTCAGGATTTCTTCATTCATTAAGCCTGGCAGCTGCGTGATCGGCCTGCGAAGTAGTGGGCATTGTACATGTCGCGAATGAGCGAAACTTTAATTTGAACCCGTACCTGCGACCGCCCGCTCCATTCATAATGAATCACACCCTCTATTTAGTTTCGATACGACCTCTAGTGTGTGACTGACATTTTATATTGGCACGCTTGGGCCTCGACGGAGTGCTCGAGTCGGCAAAGAGTACCGCTAATAAATCACTTTCAAAGTTCTCTAAGCGAGAAAAATCGCAGTCATCGGCCGGTTTTAAATTAACACCATTAGCCTCGAGATTTCCTTTTCAGAATGGAGTGTAAAGATTACCTCTCTTCGTTTGAGTCCGTAGTAATTAGTGACGCTTGAATTTTATTTGTTGACTCTCATTATTCGTTGATTTTAACGTTGGGCGCGACAAAGATGGAAATATTTCTGCGTGTGTTAGAAAGAGAGAGTTGCGGTTCAATCGTGAGGCTGCACCTGTCGCCGCACGAATTTGCAATTTAAATTCCGAACGAATACTCCGAGAGGACCTCCTTAACACGACATCTGTTTAAATCGTCGACGATAGAGTGACTGCTGCGGTCTGGAAAATCTTTGTGATTGCTATTTAATTGAAATAAAACAAACCCCTTTTCATTGTTAGGGTTGATTAGAAATGTGATCTTCCATAATTGCTATGGTAAGAAATAAATTCAGAAAAATTTAATTATTTATTTTAATACATAGAACTTAATAATATAAGAACAACATGCTTCTAAAAATTTTATTATTAAATTTTGGTTAGTAAATTATGTTTAGTAAATATTGCTTATTAAATTATTAATATTAGATCTTACTAACATGGTCTATCATATTAAACTTATAGTAACACAACATTACGCCCGTAATCTCGGATGAGATAGACAGAGGAGTGTAATACGCTCTATCGTTTCATCAGTTACGTGTACTTCCCATTATGGAATACCTGGTGAGCCTATTACCATACAATGGGCACAATTCTAGATTCGCATCGACTGCTCAAAATTGAACTAAAAATATGGATAGGAAAATCCAATACTACAGTACCTGGATATAAACACAGGATCCCTTCGATCGGTAGGTACGCTCGTGATCACTCGACCAAAGAGGTAGTCCAATTTATAGGAAATATTTAAAAATGAATATTGTTTAGTGTTCAGTACTATTCAGTAATGATTTAGAGTAGTGATAATTATTAACAAAAAATGTCTACTTATTTAAATAAAGAACATATAACTTGGGACTCTCCAAAACAAGGGTGAATAGGCTTTTCCTAGACATGCGTGCTCCATCTTAGGACGCATCCGCGCCTTTCATCAGGTGGGATCGCGGTTAAACGCTAGCCTATCATATGATAAAAAAAAATAAGAACGACTTTCTGCTGTTATCTAGATCCTAGAATCAATAATCCTTGAGATAATAACAATGATGTAACAAAATTCGCGTTTCAGTACAAGGCGACCTCACGACATACCGGAAGGGTGATAAATTGGCGTCGTTATAATTCGGCAAATTGATTGATACGTTTCTGTACACGATGATGTATTGCACGACAGTGTATCGGACGCCGCCTGTTAATAGGTGTTATTGGGTGAGTTTTAGTTCAATCCATGAAGTGCTGCATATCCGAGTAGATCTTATTGCTGAGTGCTTAAGGTTGGAATTCGTTGCACTCATATGTCATAGATGTGGGCAAATCTCTAAGTAAAGAAGTGTTTTTGGGGCGGGGCTCGATCATTAATAACTATTTTTCCATCACTTCATTATCAATAAATAACACTTGCGCTTTGTTGGGACAGAATGCGGTCTGAGAAGTGGTTTCCTTTTTGTGTATTATCTTGTTTACTGTTTTCTCCGATACAATATGCCGCTGAGATTTCTTTATTAAAAGGGGCTTGGGTTACTTAATCACAAACGTAAAATCGTTCGGATGCAACTGTGATAAAACGTATGTACATAATACATATATCAATAGCAATAGGCTCACCACCTATTCCATCGTGGGACTTAAAAGTAACTGGTGAAACGTGGGAAAGTTCTACATTCCTCTGCCTACCTCTTCGGGGATTACAGGAGTGAAGTTACTTTTTTTTTATATACATAAATACAGCAATTGCATATTTCGTTGACAGATTTTCGCCGTTTCGCATATGCTTTGCAATGTACCGTTATGCACCTAACATATTTTTACGAGTACCATTGATAGAATAAAGCTTTAGGTCAGTGTGAACTTATTAGAATGTTCTGGACTATTAATAGTATATTAATAATAATAGATAATAATAGACTACTAATAGTATATTTGTACAATGACAGAAATGTACATAGAAGTACGATTAAATGAGCTCTGTTGCGTCATACATTGTTAACGGACAGCTTTCGCGTACCTAATAAAATAATTAAAATTTAATGGCGGTAAGGAGACTCAGTATCCATTTATTATTGCCGTTACAATAAAATTAAAATTTCTTAATTGAATACCTACGCGATTCATTAGCTCGAGCTCATGAATTTTAAATTTAATATAATTACTATAATCCATTAGTCATGTAAGTCTTTCAGCAATAAATAATGAAGAATACGTTCGTGTTATTTTGTGGAAGTCGTAGCAGCTAGATCTCTAGTTCTTTAATGTTATCAGAACCAAGTTTCTCCCTGAAAATGTAACTTAATCTAAGTGGCAAGCAAGCCGTAAGCAACTGGCTGGCTGGAAAACATTTTTTTGTTTAGTCTTCGTAATACACTGACATTTAAGAAAACGAAGTGTGCTATTTTGGAATGTTGCGGTATTTTGTTTTATATATAATTTGGCAAATCTTTTTAAGTAAGTAAGACTCTTTTAGTTTATACATTTTCCACGGTAGATAGCTGTTTTAATAGTGTCTAATATTTCTTGTGCCAAAAACTTGAGGACGTGTGATTCATTGTAGACGTGGTGTAGGTAAATCATCAGCATCCTGCTTAGGGCAATTGTGGTAATGGCGGCGTTTCCCGCGCAAAAGTGACGCGCGGCGACAACGTCCGCCGCGGCGGCCGCTGGGCTGTCTCATCGTCCAGCAATTGAATAATCATATTATCATCTTGTTACCAAATCACAAGTAATTTTAAAATATACACACTGTGACCACACGTGCGGTTGCCAGTATAATTTCGTAAGCGAAATAATTGCCCTATGTTTAACTTATTAAATTTCATTAATTTATTCTTTTAAAAGACATCTTTATCACATTGTCGTTGTTTATATTTATTGTTCCATATCATTGACGATTGAAAGCTTCAGTGTAGTTGAGTATTATTCTACTAATGAATAGATAAATTTATGATTGGTAACAAATACATTAGAGACTATTTTAGTTATTATCTTCTGATATTCAAAATGAGACATCGATGACATCACTTCCTTCATATTGCAGGAAGTGTGTGGGAGTATCAAGTTTTCCGAGTTTCTTGCTAAACTAGACTAGACTCGACTTGCCGAGAGTTCAGTATTGATGTTCTGGATAACTACTCGTACATACTCGTATTTTGAATTGCTAATATCCATGTTTTTTCTAAATGTTTTACAAATCTGCAGTAAACAATAATAATTCTGGATAAAATTTTATTTTATATTTAAATAGAAGTCTTTAAGTTAAGTGTGTTTTATTTAACGTTAATTTCATAAAATTTTAGAACGTGTCTATCCGTCACGTACAATGTAAGTAATGTAACAATTGCATTGCGTTAATCGTTAGGCTTTAAATTCCAAAATTTCCAAAACATTAGGTGCCCATTGCATGTGAACTGGCCGTTTAGCGCGATAATCTTGGCCAGTGATAGAAATCATGTTGGTTTAAGAGGTCACTTGCTTTCGGTTTCTAGAGCAGACCCGTTAATGGTGTTATGCAAAAAAGGCGGGCCGCTAATTTGCTAAATGGTTGGCAACGTTACCGCATCGAGATACAATATTGATTTAAGCAATTCGCATTTAAATATATCGTTTATAATCAGAATGTTACTATATTTTAGACTGCCCCATTAGTGACGTTGTAGGTACCTACGTGATTTATTTTATTCAAACAGAGCATATCGCTACGGTAACTAGTTATACGCTGTGATAATACAGATTAAATGTTACTATGTATACTATTTTCGACATTTAAGTTGCCATTCCAGAAATTTACATTTTTAGATGTACATTTTTCTACAATGTAATATCACGTCTGTAATCCCCTAAGAGGTAGGCAGAGGAATGTAAAATATTCCCACGTTTCACCAGTAACTTTGAAGTCCCACGATGGAATAGGTGGTGAACCTATTGCCATATACTGGGCACACTTTTCTATTCTAAAAACATCAGCATATCAGCGTATTGTAGTTCATTCCTGAACATAAGCCACCTCTGAGGGGTTATGCGGGTTCGGGATTGGGGATCGCAGAGCTGGGAATCGCAGAGTATAGTTTCTTACGACGTTTACGCTGCTGCCCTTAGGCGACCAGGGCACGTAGCTGCGCCTTGGCAGACCACGCCATACCGCGACCTACCAACACCAGGCTTGGTCGCCCTGTTACAATCCCGGGAAGGACGACGGTATGTGCGGCTGCACATTGGCCTGAGATAAGGCATCAGGCGTAGCATCAGGCGTCGTTCTAGAAGGGTACTGGTGCGTTCCGTTGGAGATATCGGAGTCCTCTTATTAGCATCGTGGATGGCCATCGGAGGAGTTTTAGTGCCGTAGAAGTCTTACATAACCTATCTCTCCGAGGGTGCCGAGTACCTTTTGAAGGCTTCCCCCCTGTAAACAAGAAAGTAGGTTTAGTCGCCTTTTAGGACACCCTGTATCCCGGCACGGCGTCGAGAAGTATATTCTATTAAGATAAACATTTTATTTCATTTTTTCATTTCAATTCAACATTTCATTCAACATTTCATTTTTCTATAACGTAATGTACATTACAACGTAACATTGGGCAAAATGTATATGAAGGACAGACAGCCGATAAAATAATATGGGCAATATTCCCAATTCCGATAACGGCTGTATCAATGCTGAGCCATTTCTTGTCGGCAATAACGTCAAACGATATAGGTACGTTAAATTTAATGGCGAGTCCCAACATTAGGGTCTCGTTATAGTTGATATATTTTCGCATGACAAAGAAAAGACGGCAGACATAATTTTGGTAAAGTTAGATATTTAAAGGAAGATAAATAAGCGACTTTCACTTAGGAGTTTTAGCCCATTCTAATCCCCACGCTGGGCGTTCGAGTTGGAGATAATTTAACAGTCTACACAATTATAATACTTATATTAGGGTACCGTGCACGTACCTTTACCTAATTCCAGATCACACAGAGTCTGTTCTATGGTTGAATACTTTAGAAATACAGTTGAATACTTTATTGATTATGTTCGTATTTATTGCTATAATTTTTACATATTGTTTAAAAGAAATGGTATGTTAAAAATAAACTTAATAAAGAATTGTGTACATTTTTGCAATTTAAAGAGTATTAGATGCCTACCCCAAAATGTTCATCCCCACTTGGATTAACTGGCAGAAAATATCATATGGCATTCATTCTGCCAATTGTTAATAGTAACGTAACAACGGATACATGAAACGACATAGCATGAGGCCTATATTTCTCCAAAGGGGTAGACAGGGGGGTAAATAAATAAGGGACAAATAAAAAGACGGGGGTTAAAATTGCAATAAATAAACGGTGCCCAGTGTATTAGGCAGCTCATAACGTGTACAGTAATCGCTAAAGATGGCGGCCGCGGCGCTGGGCGTCCGCCTTACGACACGCTCGCCGCTATTAGCCAATATCTGGGTCGAGCCGGCCGCAATCACTAATACGTTTCGTCCCTCTGTCCTATCTGTCTATTTGCATTTTATTTCTGTAGCTATATTAATGTACCTATTTATCAAAATAACTAAAATCAAAGTAACTGGCGAAACGTGGGAATGTTCTACATTC
>DWDW01001946.1:0-10834 GCA_018245635.1 Mimoniades versicolor eupheme | reverse complement strand
CTGGGAGAGAATGCCATTAGGCATTAAGTTCGCCCTTGTATCCCTTAGTATAAGGTGACACAAAAGAATAAATAAAAATAAATAAATAATTCTGGTGCGCTCGCAATACCAGTCCACTATCGGATGTTATTGAGCCATGATGCTCAATTGCTATTTAATCCCCTTAAACAAAGGCAAAGGCATGGAAATAAATAAAAAATAAAATTATGTAGCTGGAAAAACCGGATAACTAATGTTGTTGAAACGTACGAAAATTGTGTCAAAATAGATTTAGCAGTTGTAAGTGATTGTTGCCGTTACGTAGATAAGAAGGTGAGAAAAGGATAACGAGCGAGTTCTTTCAACAGTACCTATCGAAAAATCAAACCGTAAAAATCCAGGAATATCTTATTGACGGATCGCAATTACAGAACGACGGCATTAGACGGGATATCATCTCCGACACGACGATTTTTTGTCACCCGTTTCGTTTCGCTGTTATGTCGCAACGTTACCAACCTGAAATGAATTGTAAGTCTAGGTGTTAAGGAGGAAAATCGCTTGAATGCGTCGAACGTCCATATCAGGATACATGTGACAAACCGAAAGAGAATTAGCGCAGTGCAGATAAAGTTTGACATATCAGTTCACTAGCTTTGGACCGCGACTTTGTTCTCGCACGGGCACTGTTACTAATCTATAGTGTTCCTTAATGTCTGTCACAATCCGTTTGCAGGAATGGTTACAAGGCTCAGGGCGGTTCCAGGTTCGATTGTCATTGGAACAGACATCTGATTGACGGAATTGGACATTTAATCTTGGTTTGTCATTGCGTGCTTCAGATAGTAAGGGTTGGGTGTGAAAATAATTTATTATTATTATCTTTAACAGTTCAAATAATACGTTAGTCTGGATACATTTCCTGTTATCCATTTCGTCTTTATAACAAGTAATTCAATAGTAATGGTAGGAATTCCATAAGCAAATTTAGAAAAAAAGGTATGAAATATGATTATTACGAACATTATAATTTTTATTATAAAGAGATACTATTGCTCTTCGGGACATCATTTATCATAAAGATAATAGAAAGTAGGACCGGCAGAAAACTATTATAGGAGAAAATTGAATAAGCTTTAACCTCTATAATTTGACGTATATTCTCGGGTTAATTAGGATGACGTTGATATACAAAAAAAATGATTATTTACTAGAACGCAACAATTTTTTCCTGATTGCATGACAATCAAGCAAAATAATTATTTCAGATGGTTCCAATAAAATAATCCAAAACCAGAAAATAATATTGTACTTTCTACAAAACATTTGACCCTAATTATTCTATAGTCTATGGAGACAGGCGCTTTATAGATTGTTTGTAATGTACATTTACACCATGGCATCATATCGAATTACTCACATCTTTATCGAAAACAAATCAATTCGCAACACACGTTATATTCATATCACAGTGGAAATGGAAACCAATTTACGAGTAACACTGCACAAACACAGATACGAGAACACAAACAAACATTACGTTAACCCCCAGAACATTGCAACAAAACGCAACATAGTGTTAGAAAGATACAAGAAATAGCTGCACAGAATGCAATAACAATATCACAGAGAGATAGAGCGCGTAAAAATTTAAATTAGATGCAAAAACAAAAACGCTTCGCAACGCTAATAGCGTTACGAGATTTAAAATGTTTTTCCGCCGGAAAATGGAGTTAGCCGCAGGAGCGGTATTGTTTTAAAAACCTGGAACAACTATAATGCCCTTTGTTTTTATGTAAATTCCGTGAAAATGGCTGTCCCGCTAATAAATACAAGTGGGGCGTCTTATCCGGCAGATGCAGATTAACTGATAAAAGCGTAAATAGTTGTAGGGCGAGCGCTGTAACACTGGAATTATGTAATGGCGTATTTCCGAGCGAAACTGCTTATGAGACTGTAACGGCTTTTTCTCTCAAACGGCCATTGATCCTTTCGGTTCTGAACACGTGCTCATTATTGCATCCAAAACTGCACAAATAATTTTAATTGATCTAATAATTCCAAACTATAAATAAGTAACTACTTGACATTAATATTATATCAGTAAATTTACTTTGTACTTCGTCCATAATCAATGATAGTCATGGAATGCAATAATGACTTAACTTTCACTCCATGACCAAACTCTGGCCAACACTCTTACCATCACTCCTGGAGTTAAGATCAGGAAACTCTTTTCACTTGCATGTGTATGTGAACAGTATTGTATATTAAAATATATATGTATTGCGTATAGAAAATAATCGTCTAATGAGATCTATACAACTGCACTCACATACCGCGGCCGGAAGCTGCAGCTCGATGTTCTTCGGTAATGGCTTACATTATAAAGGTCAACGGACATTGGAGTGGTGCCAAGTGATAGGCAGGGAACATGCGAGTACAATGACGCCGCTGGAGCAGGTGGGCACTTGGCTCCTTATTACACCCACATTTGCTGTCATATCGGGATCGATAAGGACTTCTATAAATGTTCCAAAAGTAGGTGTTAACAGGTATTTGCTTGCCAAATACCTGATTAAACAAATTGTATTTCTTTTTCTGTATTTTAGGTGGAGAAAGTTCAAAAAATTTGCGCCTTGTGTCTCTTATAATTCGACCTAAGAAAATAGTTTTCTGACACATGATGGATTATCATCTCGAAGGTACTGGAATCAGTCCAAGCATTCACTTTTCAATTTTAAAAGATATGATATATAAATACAGCAATATTTGAATGAACCCAACAGAGTCCTCAGGTACGGTAATGCTGTTTGCAACTTGATGTGGATTTCACTTCAGAAACCCTTCAAGTAGGTATGACTGCAAACATTATCCTCTCCGGGTAAACTTATATACGTTTAAAATACAAACAGAGGAAATTCTCAAATCCCTTTTTCAGGCCTTTTTATAGACCCACTGTTGTACACGGGTCCCCTTCCAGAACGGGTTCTTACTCATTCTCACCACACAAATATTTTTCAGGCTGGCAATTGATAACTAGCCACAGACAAATCAGATGTGATGGTTTTCCAGCTTGCCGTTTTATTTCAGGATAAAACAAAATCATATGACAACAGTAATAATTTCAGGTAAAGTCTTTGATACAACGTTATCAGAAATTTTCGCAAAGAAAGTAAAATATTTAAACGAACTTCTAATAGTACAATAGCGATCGATAATCCCAAGAATTGGCCACATTGAAGGTGAAAGGACTGGCCTAGTTTCGAGAATCCTATTACTGCCGGGTGACTTTTATAGTAGGTCACTTAAAATGTCAACGGTACCATTATCGATAGCTTTTAGTTTTAGAAGAATTCACGCAAACTTTACGAAATTGATTAAATTACAGTTGAAAGTGTCACAGTCATTTGAGTGTTTAGACAATTTCACAACAATCCTTTTCCCTGTATTGTGGAGAACAAAAGTCGTGGATCTTAATGATAAATGTGGTTTAAGAAAGAAAAAAGCAAACGATTAATTTTAATGATTCCTTAGATCCATAGATCCAAGTTTGATCCCCTTATTCCATCTCACTTGCTGACATACACTCAATTTGGGGTAAGATAAAAAGGTAACGCAAAAAAAATTTGAAAGTGATTACTGGCCATTTTACTCTCCAAAATCGATTTAACAAAGAATTGGCCACCGACAGCCGTGGGGTAAGAAAATCCTGGTATTTGAGCGTCCCATTCAACGTGGAAACAAAGCCGCAGCCGGGTGACTTTTAGCCGGTTAATTAGAATGTCAACGGCACTTATTAATCAAAACGACATGGGAGCCGCGCGGAGCGACGCCTTTTGTCCTGCCGTGCTATTATGTTGTGTTGTATGGAAGGAATATGTTTAGCCATAAGGTTTGTACATACAATTCAGACATTTTTTATTCAGCCGATGCTGGCTCAGGATTTGTTTGGTCATTGATCACATTGCAAGCTTATACAAATAATGTACGAGGTTACATGTACTAGGTAGACGTAATAAAATTCTAACTCTGGATTATTTTTAACGAGCAAAATATTAGATGATTCATTTATTATTATGTTTTTCGTGTTAATCTTGCTAAAACTAGCTAACAAAAAACACATTCATCTCCATTAAGCACAAGATATTTGAACTAAATCTACAAGGTATGATTAAGCAATCTAAATGTTAAATGGAGGACTTGTCGCAATGCAGCCTCGGCGGGCATTTGCATTTGTCAGTGCCATGTTCGTTATCGGCCACAACCGTCAACCATTCTGATCCGTAGCGAAAAATTAACGTCTGTATTCGTAAACAGTTAATCAGTCTCTCTTATCGCTTCGATACATTTTATGTGGAACGTAATTACGTTAAGGATCGCACCCACATCACCCTGGCCACCGGAATAGCTGTGATGCGACCGCGTCATCAATCATGCGGAGGGGGAACTATATAAGAGTCCCGGTGGCGGGGGGCGGGGCATTCTTCATTAGATGGCAGAGGAGAGAGGACGTCAACAGCTCATATATTAATCATCAGACTATTCCGCCTTATGTCGCTCATGCTTGTCGTCGCCCAGTTAATGACGACTTATACATGATTGTAATAAATCAAGTCGATTGGTACTCTCCAGCTGGATGAAGCTGTATAAATGTAGTGGAAACTTCACACGGATTAATTAATACATAAAAGCAAATTTCTAATTTTCCGTATTTCATTCGCTCGCGTGAATTTCTAGAATGCGGACGTTGTGTTTCCTGTTGGCACCGTTATTTTTGATTAATATGAGCTTGCTCGCATAATATTAAACATTACAGAATATACGGCAATGAGAAAGCCTACTACGCTAGTGAGTTCAAGAGTTAATTTTGAAAATCGCACTACAAAATAATATGGTGCACATTTAAATACGAAAATTTGCTGGGTTTTGCGACATTTTTAAAACAATTCCCATTTGTTACAGATGTGGGTCAGTGAACTTAAGTACACTAAATAGTTGCTTATTGCACATTTTTACTACAGGGTTTCTTGGCGAATTTATTGTACCTACTTGTTCGTTATTTCCGTTTCGTATTACGTTTTGTTGCTTTTGTTTCGGGAATGTGTAATGCAGACATTTTTAATGAGCCGGTTCGGTAATTTTTATATCATCGCTCATTATATCCAACTTGCCCAGTATTAGAAATGTAAAGAATAACAAAGTGAACCTTGGCTCTTTTTATTATAAAAGTTGACAAGAGTTGACAAAAGATTTTTTCAATTTTTAAATGTCGCAGTATAAAATGGCAAAAGATACAATCGGTCATTGACTCCAATTATGGTCGGGAAATGCTCCGAATTTTGCGTTGCTTATCATCTCGCGACCCGAAATGTCACAACATACCAGACACTAAATTATTATTAGATCCCTAAGAGCGTAGAAGTGTACGTAGCTCCTTTGAGGTTACGTATGTTTATAGGTGACGGTAACCACATCATCAGATGGGACGTCTGCCTGTTTGCCTTGGCTTTATTATTTAAAAAAACAGTGAGCCTCTATCTTATCTTTATCCTTACAGATGTAAAGTGTTTCTTCTACATTCATGATTCTCATTATATACGTAGGACTGTTCCGGTATCTACTAAGTGACGACAACGTCTACATTTACAGACGCTACCGTTCTGTAAATCTCAATTGACGCACGACGCACACTCGGGCCGTAAGCCGCATCGCTTTATCCGGAACTATCCGGTTAAGTACAGGCGACTCACGTTCGACGAAGTTCGTTCGGCGCGGTATCGGAAAGTTTCCAACTCGAAGTATCGAACCGTAACCCAGGTACTTGGGAGAAGCGAGTGTTGTTGAATGCGGTTTGGATAGCTGTAACATTACCTTTTTGTTTCGATATAGTGATTTAGAAAGTGTATTGTTGTTTGAGTGAAAATGGAAATAGTTCATATAAAATATGATGATGATAATTTAATGGTATATTGGTGGGAATAGGAATATTTATTTATCATTTAATTGGATAATTTGATTGTTCAAATATAGAAAGCTCTGCATGGTACGAAAGACAACCTGTGAACATTTCCAATGGTGGCATCTATTTTGGATCAGTGCGGGTACAATGTTGAAATAAGTAATGCTATGGGTCTCTTCCTATAATATTCATAAATTACAATGCTATTATATTTTAAGGAACAATACACAAGCCATGTGATAAATAGACTATGAAGTGAAATTCAATTTTAATCATCAACAGTGCCATCCGATATAAACTGTATTCTGAATGGTGGATGAAAACAGCGAGATATATGTCGCTATGTCAGATGACTAAGTGTCATAACTAAGTGCCGCAGTTAAAAGATAAGATAATCTATATTGCAACTGATTAAATTATATGAGCGTGAGTTACGTTCTTAAACGTGTCAAACTTTTGAGGTGTCATTTATCTAATAGACATTGGTCATTAGTCATCACATTGGTCATTGTTAAAACCTAGAATAACTTATCTACTTTTTCAATTCACCTCATCACCATCGTGTATATTTTAACGTTTGCTATTAGATGCGATTATCTTAGATTAAGAAGAGGTAAGAACAAAAAATCACCACGCAAACCAACTATAAATTACATTTTCTTGAACACTGTGGAGTATTCTCAAAGCGTGTGAATTGCCTGACCATATTATGTACAAAGTGTTATACATTACGGATTGGCTAAAGTAATATGTTAATATTATATAGAAAGGGTCTACACGGAAGTGTCCCAAAATGCTATCTTGTGTACAATTCAAAATTTGCGATATAAATATGTCTTGTATATACCATGTGATTGCAGTCCGTTAAGATTTACCTCTGTAATTAATAGTAGGAACTTCAATAAAAAACGTTTTGTGAGTATATAATTGTTTTTTGTACTGATTCAAATCACGTACACGTTCTCATATGTGTTTTTGGATGGGCTCGAAGCAAGTCGAATTATCCTAAAAAAATATATGAGAGTTAAGCCTGCACACAATTTAATTAATGGTTAGATAGATATTATAACATTATAATCATAATTCGTATTATACTCTCACTGCAGGAAACGAATTTAAGTTAAAATTTAGGTTTCCATACCGACCTTAATCATATCAGATCTTTATCAGGCTATCTGATGATCTCCGAAACTGAGGAATTTCTAATGAAGACATGAAGGAACTGGCACAAACCCGGAACTTTCGTATTTGACGAGATTTATCTATACATTTCAAAATGATAAATGTACTAGGAATTAATGAATTGCTGTGTATCTCGGTATAAGCTTGCGTGAGTGTGCCGGATTATAGCGATAAGCGACACACAGTGCGGCGGTGTATCATCTGACTGTTAATTACACATCGTAACTGCATATAATATTGCACTGGGTACTTCTATTTTTTTCATCATTCTCAGATAACGTTTATTTGTAGTAGTTGTTCCAGTAGAAATTTCTAGAATTGGTTACGTTTTATGTGATGTTATTTTTATATTCACGATTATGATGTTAATTTTATGTTATTTTTATTGCATTGTTAATTTGAGTTTATACTTAAACAACGATTGTATCGTCACCATAGTTCTGCTGTTATTCACAGGCCTCCCCTGGCTGGGTTTTGCCAATGATCCGCCGAGCATGCGCGTTGCGTTTCCAAGAATTGTCTTAATTGAAAGCCAGAGATTTATTCAGTTAATGCACTATGACATTTCAAATAAAACATACGTAGTGTTAAGATGCCGAATATTTCCATGTCGATTCATTTAAAATTACCGTGTGTATCGGACTAGGTTTGCGTCGGAGTCTGATCGTATGTGATAAGAAACACGCGGTTTTGCTGTACTCACTCCTCCGCCGTTCATAACCGACTGTTGGTTTATTTGAAACAATTAGTTGAGTTACTAATGACTCTAATTTTATTTTACTTCTGATGAAATACGTTCGCGATGAAATGTTTGTTTCTAGACCACTATAACTTTGGCCTTTGCAAACGTTAAGTGTGAATGTATTTAACATTAACTTTTGTTTTTAATGATTTCAGTAGGTACCTGCCATAAGTCCCAGCGACATGGTACAAGGTTATAAAATTTTGAATATTAACAAGCGAAACATTGAAAGACAGTCCTCGAGTTCTAGAAGTGGAAACCAATATTGATTTATGGTAATCTAGTATAAAGCACGTTTTATTAGAGATTCAATTTACTTTTTAAATGTTGCGGTGATCACCTATGTTAGGGAGCTCGAATATCCGTATGCTATTTCCAAAAAAGAAAACCCATTCCGAATAAAATTTTCCCGTTAAACCCTGCAATAGAACGATCCTCAACTCCAAAAGTCGTTTATTAAATAAAATAAACCACCGTTGATTAAATAAAAAAGAATTAAAAGATAATCTTTAATCTTAGACCGACTAAAAGAAATCACTTAAAAAAATACGAGAGCTATCTTTGAAATCAACTGTCTTTAAAAAATTTACACCACTCAACGTTCGACATTCAAGAAACCTGTTAACATTCAATTAAACGTCCGTTCAATAAATACATCGAAGGGATATCTCGTTGACATATGAAAGGAATGTTAAAAGACGCTTATGCATTACTATTGTCGTACCGGAGAATACACGGGCGATAAACGATAAACGAGTTAAAATAATATAACTCTTGCATTCAATCTCTTCTCTTTACAAAGACTATGAAAAATGAAAAATATGACTATAAGAAATGGATGTCATATTTATGTACATCTCAACATACTGCGTTCACGAGCAAATCTTTTAAGAATAGGAAATTAATGCAATGAGTTAAAATTTTTATTACACATATAGCTGCTACTTCAGTTATCTTTCAACCCTGTGTTCTAGTGTTGGGCACAATTCTCATCACAGTCATCATCATCGCCGTATAGCAGTCTACAGGTGGACATAGGCCTCCCTTGAAGGGTTATGCCCATAAACCCAATGCTGGGCATGCGGGTTGGGGAACGCAGAGCGGCTTGGGCACTTAGCTGTACTCCACACAAATCACAGCAGAAGAGGAATTACCCTTCAATTGCATTGTTTTTGTGCTACATTTAAACAACACGATTGTTCGCCACCCATAACTCGACCATACGTCGACCGTGTACCGTATCAAAAAGTGAATTATAAAAAAGTCATTCGAATTTTTTTGCATCGATTTATTGCAATCACATCGCAAAGTTCGGAAATAATTCAACGAATATACGTGTAACACGTCCAATTAAACCGGACAAGCTTATCGGGATTGCACTGAATCGATTATGTTTCTTTGTACAGTGTGGCTTTTATGTACAATCGAAACTTGTAGGTATCGTAATTGCAAAAGTTGCAGTATTCACAATTTTTCGTCGTTCAGATTTTTGAAATCTTTTCCAAAAAAAGCATATACGCTGGTGGACTGAACGAAATTGTTTCCAAAGTATAACTTGCTCCGATACGTGTCGCAGGATTTTTTAAATTAAAATTTTTCTATTAAATTTCGTTCGTTCATATTTCAAGTCGTTTTATTAGTGAATTATCTTTCCGGCGTGCAATTGATCTATTAGCGTTAGTATAGTTCGATTCCCGGCGGAAGCGAATGTGCTATGGTTTAGGTTTGTCCATGTCAAATAATTGATATATTTGTCTCTCACATGCTCGATAAAAGTAATACATTAATATAATATAATGTACAAATATTTTTGATGTTGTCGTTATACTTTATAAGACAGGGGCACGATGGAGCTCTTTGGGGAGGCCTATGTCCCGTAGCGGACTGGGATAGGCTGATAATGTTGATTATTATACATACATATTTATAAAAGGCAGCTGATGATGTTGATTATTATATATTCATATATGAAAGGCATGTACATAAATGTACATTCAAAAAGCAAAATTTGTTAACGAATATCTTGGTTTTCACGTGCTCGAAGACGCAAACTGAAGTTTTAAGCGAGTACGTTATAATAAATAACTGTTTTACTAAGAACGTTTAGATACTGTACAACTGTGATTCACAACTGTACCGCCACTGTATTAGGATAGAAACAGCTATAATAGTATTGAAACTGTACGAAATTCAGTCAATAAATCTCTAAGCAAAGACCCCACGTTTCAAACCGAAAGTTGTCTCATTTTCCTTCTGTTATGTCGTTAGGGTTGGCAACTAAGTACGTTATCGAGCAAAAGTAATTATATTTATTCGTTAAGGACAACATTTATATTGGGAAGAAATAATAATGATTGTTTGTAAATCAATTAAATGGATTTCCGCAACGAGTAAAACGAGTTAAGTCTTTGGGTAAATGACAAAAATATTTTTATAGCCTACGGTCATCATTGCTATTACAAATTGCAGTATAACTGAAATAAATTTCAGGTTAAAACATAAATACATAATACATAAAATTTTTGTTATCACAACAATTAAAAGTAACATTAAAGATCAATTTAAGTAACAAAAAAAGAACTGTAACAAAAAAGTCGAAATGAGACTATTAAAAACAATTTGTATATAAATTGCGAAATATTGTGACAACCCTAGCCATCACCGAATGGTGTGTACGTCTATTTCCTGATAGAATTTGTTGTACATCAGATCAGCTTCCGGCTCGGAAGAGCGCATAAGCATTGTTTGTGATATCTCGACCAGAAATTATTGAGTTAAATTCGTTCGAAATTCGAATGTTTAGGCATTAGCTTCAGAATACAATATGGCTTCCGGTTTTTTCCGAGGGGTACATGTGCTTGCGTAAACAAGTCATTGTTTTAGCTAATTATATGAACTGCCTCGTTGGTCGTGTTGGTTGCGAGTGCGACTGCCGAACGGGAGGTCCCGGGTTCGATTCCCGGGTCGGA
>DWDW01001945.1:0-10836 GCA_018245635.1 Mimoniades versicolor eupheme | reverse complement strand
AATTTTGTCAGATTAATAGTAGGACGTATGAACTAAAAATAAAATATAACGTAAATAAGAATAGTTTTAAATAATAATTTTTCATTTACTTTGTCTACAGTTCACTGCTTCTTTATGCAAATCATGTGTACTTTAGTTCCCGTGAGTCGAAAATAATGTGTTCCTTTTTTTATGTCGCTCTCAATTTTTTTTTTAATATGAACATTATTACTTATTTAAATTTTCTAGTGGAAATATCTGGTATTGCCTCAGATGTATATATGTATAGTGCCCGGTAGTGTGTATTTTTGCCCGGTGTATGACAGTATGCTCACCCCCTATTCCATTGTGGGACATAAACATAATTGCCTACCCATAGAGGAGACATAGTCGTGATGTGACGTATAATAAATTTTATAGCTGTACGTATTACCTTAAAATGTCGATGACATGTAAAATTATAAATACTGAAGTTACGTGAACGAAAATATTTTTGTGTATCAGTGAAATTTGAAGCTCTTTACAATGTGAAAGTTATTTTACGGTCGTTGTTTGCCACGGATTTGGTCTGATCCGCACTGAAACGGTATCTTTTATCAAATAAATTAACGATAATGCTATTAATGGTAATAGAAGAGATTTCTGTTACATGGCGCAAAAGATACCATCACTTTTTAATTGTTCTTACCCATAGACTGAGGACATACGAAGTAATATTTTGCGCAATGTAGTAGCCGACCATTGCACATATACTCGTATTAAATAGAATTGCATTTACATATAATGATAACATCGAGTCCATTTTTGTTTAAACAACAGAGTTTTAATAGTTTTAGAATGAACTATAATTTATATTTAAAATTCTATTAATATACCTATACTACTTTTAGTGAATTATTTTCGTTCTAACAATACTGGATAACCTATACGTAGCAGATTATTTATCAAATAAACTTCTATTTGATATATAATCCGAATTACGAAATTCGAACATGATCATGTTAATTGCATTGTAGCATTGTAGCAAAGACAAAAGTATAGACAAAAAACTTCTGTATTAATAATCGATGATTTTAATAACCCGGCTAACTTGGTCTTCCATAGAAAATCACACGTACAGAATTCTGTCTTTGAACCTTATACAGGTTGGCCGCGTTAAAATGGAGCTCTGTTCACGCGTTTCTAGCAGAACCCCATGTCATAGCGTTCCGGAAACACCTCGGAAGGAAGCTCTTTCCACATCTTACACCTGCTCGGAATAAACGACCGTGCGTTTACACTCAATCATATTATTTCCTTTCTCAGACACAAAATAATACAAAAGCTACATCAACGCCCATTTTACTGTGCGTTGTGTTTTCACACTGCGTGCGGTCACGAGCCGATCGGCCCGCCGATTACAATCGGACCCCGGGCGATAATCGATTAGGAATTAAACGGAAGCTACGAGCAATAAAATTTATTGAGCATTAATATTGTATGGATTTATTGATGGTTGGAGCGTTTTTGCGTATCTAGATCGATGCTGATGACTGACATGAAACTGACATGAAAAGATAGGCTTAGGTTATGTAAATTTCTTTTTTTATGGCGTTACAGGCTTTGGTAAGATGAGTACTGGTTCCAAATTTAAGTTTCCTGCTTCACAAGTATCTACAAATTACGTACATACATACATATCTTCACGCCAGGTCCCTTGCGGGGTAGGCAGAGAGCACGGAGTGCCAAATATCTCTATTTTTACACACCTACCTACAAGTCGATATGAAATATCTGTATTCCTGTCCGTGTCGAGGCGAAGTAAGAATACATTCCCCGACCCCGTGCTGGAATACAGGGTGTCCTAAGAAGCGACTTAAATCGGCGCCTACAGATCGTAGTACAGCATATACATTATTATAAATTTATTGTTGACAGGCCCGTTGGTGCAGTGGTTAGTGAACCTGACTGTTGCGCCGTGGGTCGTTGGTTCGATTCCCACCCAGAATAAATATTTGTGTGATGAGCACAAGTACTTGGTCTTTGTCTGGGTGTGAAAAATAATAAATATAAAAAAATATCTATTTAAGTACCTATATATTTACATGTATATATTTAGTTTATCAGTCATCTGGTTACCATACCACAAGCTCTCTTGACGCTTAGTTTGGGATCAGATGGCCGTGTGTGGAGATGTCCCGAAATATTTATTTATTGTTAAATTAACTAATGTAAGTAATGTTCAATTAACTAATACACTCAAGTTTTAACGACTCTATTGTTTCAGTTTATTCCACAAGTTTATTCCGTTCAATGTCAGTAAAGAATTGATTGCTGTCCTGGAGAACAGAGTTGCCAGTCTAAGGGCAATGTTTTCAATATACGTATTCACACTTTTTTATTGGATTTTTTTACAATATACACTTACATACAAACATATCCTCACGCTAGATTCTTTACGGAGTAAGCAAAGAGCACGGAGTGCCTAATGTCAATTTATTTTTCAAACCGAACTTAATAAAGAATTCACGTACCATCTGGAATAGATCTAATACGGTCATTTGTTATCATTTGCAACTATAGATATGATATATATGTATATACATATATATCCTTCTTGCTTACTGATTATGAAGGTAAAATCTTTTATACAAGCTCGTATCAAATACTCTAAGATAAAATCATTGTTTCAAGATATACTTCAAATTTAAATTAGATTATTACCTTCTTTTTATCAATACCTATATTTAAAAACGCAAAAAATTTTATTAACATAAAGAGTTTTGTTTAACAAAGCCACTGCCTGATGTTCCAATAATTGAATTCGCTGAATGAGTGAACGCTGAATTTCAATTACAGATTTCAATGCCATCAGGCCATCAGGAGATTTGTACTAAAGCAATTTTATCTATGCACATTTTGCTGGATGTATATTACTTTAAATGAACTTTACATTACAGTCATGTTTTGAGATAAATTTTAGAATTCGTGAAAGAGACCCTTTGATTCAACAATGCCTTAACACATCCACGTTTTATTAAATACTATGATAACTACTTAGCATGTGTAGGACATCAATCTTTCAGTATATAGGACTTGATGATACAAAGCATTACAAATTCACAGACTTTGATACAATTGCTTACTTCTCAAAAGTCACGTTGCCATTAATCGTAGTTTCAATGCGACGCTGCCATGCAATAGATCAAGTTAGCACCAAAGATACAGAAGGCTCCGAGGTAATTGAAACAAATACGTAAATTAGTATGAATGATTACAAATAATGATCGGTTTTATTCATTAATCTGTCGAAACTACCTTTGTATCAGTATCTTGAAGTTTGGAAAAAAATATGACGTGTCTGATGCAGCTGTCAGAACCACTGCAGAAACTCCGCAAGAGTTCCGCATTTGAAAGTAAACCACTAAAAACAATCCTTTACAAATTCGAAAAATAAAATATTTAAAGCGGATAAAAACTGGACAGCGAATGAAATAAATGCAAAGCGCTCAAAACATTTGCTTTATTGGATGCTGGGGTAACCATAAATCCGGACCATGCAGCCCATTCCCACAATTTAACTCCAGTCAGCCGCACCAAAGTAAATTCGCTATAAGCCGCACCAAAAAAGGAACGATATGAAAATAGCCGCGATTTCTTTCGTACCGTCAGAAAATAATACTAAAAACTATTTACCAAATAAACTTGACTTGGGTCCACAATAAATATACATATTTCACGAATGAAATAATTTTGATCTTAAATTCATCTTGAGTCAGATAAGAGAAATTCGGTTTTGGATTTAAATTAATACATAAATGTAATCATTAAATACAGACCCGTAGTGCTTGAATGTAGTGAAAATACGGTATAGAAAAGATTGCACTGGAACAGACACCATTTGCAAATCTCTTCCTTAATGGCAAAGCATCCACCAAAGTAAATTCGCTACTAACGTTTCTCGTAGACCGATTTCAAATATCTTTATCCAATTTATACGTCGCTGAAACCCGCAGTAAATCCTTATTTATTGGCGTATCCCGCTTTTATATTGGTTACAAGTTTCGAGTCTTCACTTGTTTTGATCTTGCAATTTATGAAAGGTCACAGATATGAGCAGAACCAATTTGCATAATTGCTTCGAGGGATATGAACTGCAACTGAAATTATCGTCGTAAATAATATATGTAGGTACTAGTAGGATGGCACTTTAGTTCAATAAAGTAAAAATAATAAGTTGGAAAGATCACTAGAGAAAATTTGACATCGTGTATCTGGAAACAGACATTGGGTACAACAGTTCTTGTCAATCAATTGTTGTTGTATCTCTTAGAATGGATTCCAACATTGTGATTTTTTTAATTACGATAAAATAAAGAGCACTTGATGAAATATCGTTTTTATTGAAATTGAAAACGTAAACATGTGTAATGAAGATTACAGCTGGAAATAAAATTTTAATGTATTTAATGTATTTTTAAAAATCAGTTGTAGGTAACATAAGTTATATTTTATAGCGTGCAATAAATATTTTTCCCGAGCGTACCCAGGAAGTACTGTTAGTATTTAATATACACTTAGACCGCTTCCTTCGATTCAATAATAATAATTTATAAAAGGCAACAAATGTTCAATTGAATCGCATATTATTAAAGTTTTCCCTTAAATTCTCATCAAACCTTTATACTTCTGGTCTATACAAGACTTCGATTAGGTTGAGAATGGTTAAGGCATTTTTCTACCATATCGATACAGTGAGTGTTTGTCAATTTTATAGTATTTACAAGATATATACATACATACATATCTTCACGCCAGGTCCGTTGCGGGGTAGGCAGAGAGCACAGAGTGCCAAATATCTCTATTCTTACACACCTGTCTGGCTTCGTCCACAACCATCACTCTCTTCATACTTCACAGAAAAGTATGTTCTAGTAAGCACGCAAATATATTTTTCGATATAATTTGTAGCTAAGTTCTTTTTCGTTTTTTTATGTTTGAAATATTAGGAATGGAAATAAGATAACTCAGTAAAATTGCTTTTAGAAGGAAGTTACTTTTAATTCATAGTAATTACTCAAACTAATTTGTATGCTTCGAATACCTACACATAATTGAAGCTGCTGGAACGAGAGTGGCCTAACTGTTTTTTTAGCAAATGTTGGCCTATATGCACTTTTATAATTTAGAAATGTTAATCCACAATACCAGAGCGGCCTAAAGCTGTTTACATGCCATGTACGCAAAAGTTGCGAAAAAACAGTTACGCCACTCTGATTCTAGCAGCCTGACTTGCAAGATGCTTTTTTTTATAAAACATCAATTTCACAAAGATTTCGCATCAAAGGAACGTTGATACAGGACAGAGTAATGAAAACATATCTATTAATATAATTATTACTGTGTCTGGGCTCATATTACTTTATTATAATTCTATTTTAAAACTGATAAAATGCCCGATTTTTTTAGTTTATCGACACTTTAATTAGAGTTTTGTTAACAAGTGTAGAGAGTCATAAAAAATAAATAGGAAAGTAAAGAAATGTATTAATAACTGAATGCTGATAAATACGATAAGAATTGCGCTTTTTTTCAATTCGTTTTCATTTCTTACGGTTACATCAGCTCCTACAGTTGAGTAAAAATCGACTTTATTAACAAGGGCTTTAAACTCTTTAACTATAGCACTTCCAAAATATGTTTAAGGGATAAAATACAAATAATAATTTAACTACGAGTAAGTGTCGTGGTCACCGAGCACACGGGGTCCCGAGGAGCCGAGCTATAGTTTATATCTGTCGACAAATTTCAATACAGATAATGGCGTCCAAAAGTGTATTTTTGTTAATATAAGTTAATTGAAAAGTAAAAAATACCATAAGGTTCCTGTGCAGTGTATTTTTTTTATTTTAAAAAGTGTCTCTTGATGACAATTCTAAAAGTACTTACCTACGATACATATCTGTTTAAATATGACCTTATCTTTTTAATTATTTGACTCACATATAACAAATCGTTTAGACAAATTAATATTTACCCAGCCTGGTGTTCGCGGCACTGTCAACCAGCAGTGTCGACTGCTCTTGTAATTGATATGCAACTACTATTTGTATACCTATTCCTAGATTAGATAGTGGGACTTAAACGTAACTGGCAGCAAATAGGGGTGTTCTACTCGGCCTGCCTCTTCCGGGATTACAGGCTTTATGTTACATATTTCTATTAAATTAACAAAATGCGCTGGAATAATAAAATTCAAACCTAGATATTTTGTAATTGAAAAAGCATATATCAATCGTTAGGTACACTTTTTAATAATATCAATGATGTGTAATGAAAATCTGAAAAGAGTAGGTACTAAACCATCACACCAATTAAACATCTACTTGGAGGCACGTCTGCCATTTCTGAATGTCCATAACATTACAAGTACGTCAATTACTCTTCAGCACAATTTATTATATTTTTTTTATTATCCTCCGAGAGACTAGTTTTAGCTATAGAGTCAGTCAGTTAAAATCCAGGGTTTTATTAAACGCCTAATGCCATTCAAATTCAAATCCAAATGCCATTTTTTCAAAATTGGGTCCTTATAATACTTTTTGGACATCAAAATGAATCTACCACCGCTTTGGAA
Organism: Mimoniades versicolor eupheme; assembly: GCA_018245635.1. Classification (NCBI taxonomy): domain Eukaryota; kingdom Metazoa; phylum Arthropoda; class Insecta; order Lepidoptera; family Hesperiidae; genus Mimoniades; species Mimoniades versicolor. The sequence continues at coordinate 4,241 of DWDW01001945.1, read as the reverse complement.
AATACCTCGCTTAAAATAAGAACATACCTACGCGTACTTATATTAGGATATTACAATATGAGCTGATTCATTGTGGAGGTGGGTTTGCATGACACCAAGCATGTTTATCATTTCAATAATCATTTACCTTGAAACAAAAATTTTTAATTATCTCATTCTCTCTCCCATCTCTCATCTTATCTCTCACCCAGCTCTGACTGGTGGCGAAATTGGGTAAACGGTGCGTATTTGATAATGTCGAGGTACTCAAACATTTATAAAAATATTTTTGTCATTTGTTTTGTTTTTTTTATATTGTTGTTGTAAGTGGAGCAAATAATGACGCTACAATTTTACACTTGACTTAGCTCTTAATACTGACATAGTTTTAGGGGTTGACCTGAGGATATTTTACTCGTTGGTAAACAAAAACAATAGTTTTGACCCATATTTAATGGTTATTGGAACGAAATTATTTTAATGTTATATTTTAAAAACAAAACCTTAGTGTTCTCCAGTAGACCCTTCAACGTGCACTAATTGCTAAGGTTCATTGTTATGTTATGCTTCCAACGAACAAGCTTGAACTTATATAACATATAAATAGAAAATCTCACTAAATAGTACCTTTAAAAAAACATAAAATTTAATAGACAATTTTAAATGAATAGTATTGTTTTGATTAAAAGACAAAAATCCAGTCTTATAAGAATATTGTAACTTCCCCAATGGTATTTTGACAGAAGAAGTTGCCTCTGCAAAAATTCACGGCAGTTAAATTCTAATTACTGATCCTTCAAAATGAATGGTAGTTAGAAATATTTAGATCATTGCCCTTTCTTTCATACTCTTGTATGACTAAAGGTTTTTCACCGTACATTTTCCATTATATTCCTGTAAGATAATCATTTAAGAAAGATGCACTCAATTTAATTATATTCAAAGTGTTCACTTCGTACAAAACATTCATAAATCATATTGTTACTTTTATAAAACATGTCGTGTTGATAAAATATATCAAAAAAATAAAATAAAATTCCGATATCCATAGGACTTAACACAAATATGAACCATGATTAATGTAAATTTTTCTAAGTCACTAAAAATACCAATGTCTTATAATAACTGAAGTAAATCGAACATTACTTTACGGATACCTTTAATTCTTTTTCCCAATCACTTCTTATTTAATTAAATAATTTTATATTTTGATATAACTACATAACCTATCGAATGTTGTTCTAATAACTATAATAATTTTAACTAAAATTGTGCTAGAAACTGCATAACGTACTACTGCATTGCATCTAGCGTCATCTATACATAAGTATATTAAGATAACTTAATCTTTCAACCAATAGATGGAGGAACTTAAAAAGATTTTTTGGGTGTAGCCACTTGACAACAGATGGCGCTGTTCTAAATAATTTTACTTTGGTTGAATAAAAATTACCTATGCTTTCAAAAAAAGAAATTTACTTTTGACGTTCCAAACGTAGCTAACTTCAAATGATTACACACAACTTCACACAAGTTTGAAAGATGGCTTCCGTAAAGTTTGCAGTTGTTGATGTTAACGATTATTTATCTAAAAAACAGGCAGCCGAACCTGATTTAGCAGCAGATTGGGCTCAATTAGAAGAGCTTTATAACAAAAAGCAAGGATAATTCTATTTTTACTTTCTTTCTGTATAATATCCAGGTATGTTAAGTATTGGTTATGTTTCACAGATTATGGCACCAACTGACTTTAAAACTACAGGAGTTCGTGAAGCAGCCCTCGTTACAGAAAGGCGACAATCTCATACAGCTGTACAACAATTTCCTCAGCATTTTCGAAAACAAGTAAGCAACTTGCAAGTCACTGTTTAACCATTACACACCGGAACATAATACATTTTTTTAATACTTCTTTGTTAGCTTTGTCAGTAGGTAATGAGCTGATCATATCTGCCGGTGAACCCAGACCTGTGTCTATAATTTTGTTTGAAGTATCGACCGCCGCTCGCCAGTGGTGGTATAAGACTGTTTAATTAGGACCGATGATGATTCATGAAAAGCGGCTGACAGGGGTACTGTCACTATGGCGCTCATTAAGGGTGGCCTACTTGCAGAGTTACTAGATCAGTACAAGCTGATGAGCGTGATTCCGTATTCGGGCCTAGAAAGACTACACCTCCCAACCCTATACCGAAATATCAGGGTGTCGTAAGAGGCGACTAAAGTAGACAAAAATGGGCAGCATTGTAGGTGGTGCAAGAATTTGTCGCCATTGTTCTTCAACTTGCATGTCAGAGTGAGGAATAGGGGCTAAACCTCTTCAGAAAGCAAATGCCTATGTACAACTTAGGCAGACAGGCAGGCTGATGATGAGGATAATGGTAGTGAGAAAAACACACATTATATGTTACTCGCTAACTATAAAACATCTCACATATTTATAAAACATGATACACTTATATATTGACAGGATGTACAATATGTAACTGATTCTATGAAGTACATTTTGGTTATATTCAGGTGTCATTGGACTGTATTGACCACTTTACGGTAGTTCTATCATAGCTGCATTGTTGATATTAAAAGAAGTTTTCAATATTTATAGTCATCATCGTAATCATGATCATCTTCAGCCTAAGTCTGCTGCTGAACATACATCTCCCATGCAGGGTTTTGGCCCAGAATCTGCACAATGGGCATGTATGTTGGGGATGACAGAGTACAAATTCATGCACAATCTAACCTTATGCACCTTTTCTTATATAACAGTCATGGCCACAAGGCAACAGGCCCACCTGATGGTGAGTGGTCACGTTGTCGATGGTCCTGCAACACCAATGGTTCCTAATGTGGTGCCTGCTCTATTTAGTCACAACTAGCTAAATTACTCTATTCAACAATCAGCCAGTACCAAGCTTAGTCTCTTCTTGTGACCTTGGCATCGCCTGTCGGGTTAGAAATCATGTTCTTTGTCTGCCACAACACAATAATGTTAATAAAATTTAATATGTACCTCAATATTTCTATTCTCTCTGCCATTACAACTGTTCTTATATAATTAACAATATGTGCCAGTTTGTGTATATATTTTTGATGAAATATCTCTACTTGCAGAATCAACCCCCTTTCACTAGTTGAAATAACAGCATACATAGTCGAGCAGTACACCAATAAGAGAGATGCAATCACATTCCTGCAGAAGGTGGAAAATAAAGTTAAGATGAATGATGAAGCTCTCACTCTGTGTAAGGTATGTAGCCTCACCATGTATAATGAGCACTCATGGTTAAACCATAGCAGAAACTGTAGCAGTGGCCATTGCCTCTGTATCTATTACAGCAATAGTGAACAAAATAATTGCTTGTACTAATGGCACTTTGATGTTGATCAGGTGACCATGTTCTTCTGAATGTTGGACACTAATTAGCATTCGGTTACAAATATCTTTATCCTTATGTATTCTAAATAAACAGTTAAAGCTTTGTTCCAACATAACATAATACTTAAATTTTACTCATACATTCCAGGTGCTGCAAGGACAGATTTACCTAGAACAACTCAATGATCTGGATGCCACAGAGAAGATCATAGAACAGCTGGAAGGTTCTCTAGAGGATGCAGATGGAATCACCCCTGTGCATGGCAGGTTTTACAAACTTGCCTCGGAGTATTATAGGTTATTATATATTTTTTATTACACTGCCACTAAAACTATACTATGTATATTTACTGAAATTTTTTACAATATCAATGTGCTTTTATTTATATTTAAAACTGTAAATTAAATTGTTACTTAAAAAATACTGATAGCTTTGCTGTTATTGTACATCCATCCTCTTCATAACATTATTTAAATATGTTTAAATGAGCCTTATATGCTTATTTTCTCATTTCATAGGGTGCGTGGCCCCATGGCGAAGTACTACCGCGCGGCGCTGCGCTACGTGGGCTGCGAGAAGGGCGGCGCCGCGCTGCCGCCGGACGTGCGCCGCGCGACGGCGCTGCGCCTGGCGCTGGCTGCGGTCATAGCGCCCACCGTCTACGATTTAGGGGAACTGGTCAGTGCATATCTCTTCTCTGTTTTATCTATACATGACTGCCTCGTTAGTCGTGTTGGTTGCGAGTGCGACTGCCGATCGGGAGGTCCTGGGTTCGATTCCCAGGTCGCGCACTACTAAAAAAAATATTTCTAATTTAGATTTTCTAGTAGTGTGCTCGGAGTCTGGATAAGTGCCCGGTATATGGCAATAGGCTCACCACCT
>DWDW01001944.1:0-10836 GCA_018245635.1 Mimoniades versicolor eupheme | reverse complement strand
TTTTACAGACATCCGACGCCCAACCGGCCAGTATTTACCGAGGCGTATTTAGGTAAAAGTCGTGTTTTCCTAGAAATGTAGAGTCACCGCCTACTTGCATATTTGCTTACGTATTCACGGCTTATTAAATATTGAATTTGTTATTCACGCTAAGTCCATTTCGGCGGCAACAATGTTGTGGAACAAAAATGTATAAGTCGCGTTACAAGCCATTTGGCTCGTTCGAACCTGTTTTGCACTCTAAGCTGCACCTAGACACAAAAGTGAATGCTTAAAGGTAATAAAATTCGCTTATGTTGCCAGAGTTTGTCGAACATTGTTTATTGCAGCGCTCACAACACAATACTTACGTACGGTTTAGTACTAATCAATAATGTTCTAATAAGTTTTCATCATCATCATCATTCAACCATCCCACTGCTGGACATAAGCTTTCCCAAAGAGCACCATTGCGCCCTGTCTTCGTGGGGATTATGGACAAAAAAACCCCATTAGAAAGCGCAGAGGCAAAAACATGTAATCGTAAACCAAAAATGTTCTATTAATTGAATCAGCTCGTAGATGTTTTAATAATTACGAGTATCACCAGCGAAACGGAAATTGCTCAAGAAGCGTAAAGCATGGGAAACTTATAAATAAATCTTATTCATAACCCATCTATATAGCTTTCGGTGTAAATAAGGAATATTATTATTTTCATTTCAATCCGAAGCATCGTACGTCAAGATTAACATATAAAATTATTAGGTGCGTAGATGCGGCCAATCAGCATTTATCTTACAACGTATACAAGGTCACAACGTCTACATATATAAACAAGGTATGAAACTCGAATTATTTTCATACAATCATACACAAGTTTAGCAGTAGTCGACAACCGCAATTAATATGTTTATACATATACGCCCGTATATTTCTTTCGCACCGGCGCCTCGTCGCCCCGTCCGGGATTCCCAGCGCCGTGGAGTGCAAAAGGAGCAGTGTGATCTGTCTCCTCGAGACGTTCCGAGAATTCATTTACATAACGAATGCGCGGCCGGCCGCGCGGCCCGCCGCCCGTCGCCTGCCACGTCAACGTCGTCACACGTCGTAACTAGGCAAGGGATCTTTGTCTCTCAACAATTTTATATCATCGGCTCTTAGTTTTACTTAGACGAGCTCTAGTTATTTCTTGTTTGAATGAGAAATTAAAATACCTAATCATCATCATCAGCCTATTTCTGTCCACTGCTGGTCAAAGATCTCCCCTTAAGGATTATGCCCATAATACCCCGGCTGGACATGCGGGTTGTGGATCTCAGAGTACACTTTATCGCATCGCCTACGCTGCTGCCCACAGCCGGCCAGCACATGCAGCTGTGGCTAGGCAGAGCGCGCCGCACCGCGATCTGCCAGCGCTGGGTTTAGTCGCCACTTACAACACCCTGTATTCCAACACGGGGGAATGTATTCTAACTCCGCCCCGACACGGACATAATGTATGAAGTACGTACATATAAATGTAATATACATAGAAGAACCACGTCAAGTTCATAAGGCTAGGTTAGGATCGGTACTCTCTGCCTACCCCGTAACCCGCCAGGTCCGCCTGGCGTGATGTTATAAAAACATATTTTAAATGAAAATAACTTGTACATTACGAAACTGCCTCGATTCGAAAGGCGCACATGACATCACGAAAAAAATCAATTCGTTTGTCATTTGATGGAATCATTGCTCGTAGATTAAAATCGTATTCACATTTCAATCCTGCGGCTACTGTTTGTATTGTAGAGTGTCCCGAAATTCAATTTCAAGTGCTAATTCAACTTCCACATGATTTCGATTTAAACTCTGTCATGCAATTTGCTTGTCCTGATACTTCAGGAATACGAGAGATTTTAATTGGTTCGAAGTGGTGAACTTCATTGTACTATATTTAATTATGTTAGCATAATGGCACGATTACTTACATTTTTTCAGTTTAAATGTATGTACTTACTAACTTGACGCCACGCCTGTATTTCCCCGATGGAGCAGGCACAGGAGTGAAATACCCTCGCACGATTCTCCAGCTTACACAATTCAATTACTGGTAGGTACATATATACATAGGTACGATATACTTACTATCACATAGATAATCACTTAATTATTTCCTTTTACATTATCATGTTGACTCTCCCGTTACATTCAATTGAATAAGAAACCGAACTTACTTGCGTATCACTAAAGAATTGTATGAAGTCAACTTTGGTGCCGCGTCGCAATAACTTTGTCAGTAAGTGGTCTAAGTCGTGACTGGGTATATGTTATTAATGGATATCTGCATGCGGCGCAGCGCCCGTGGTGAGCGCGGAGCTTCGGGCAGCAGACGGGAACCTCGCATCAGGCGTCGCTTCACGTATTGTTATTTATTTGTCGCGGCCATCACACATACACACACATATCTATACTGCTGTCAATTTTCAAAGCTGTAACTTAATCGCAACAACTTCGTGATATTTAAATGTTAATATCGTCGCAGACGGAGCTCTAGTATATGTTAAAATATTGTGCTATGATATATTATAGCAAACTACGACGAGCTATGCTATACTATATATCTTTTGCCCATTATCTGCGCAAGAATGTCTTGCTATACAGAGACATTTCTTGCTGCATCTGTTCCGTAGTTTGACGACGAGGTTATATATTATAGATAGTTTACTCTAGCGTTACTATACCAAATATATTGTAATATATCATAATAAGAGGTTTTGGAGGGAATACGGAAACGGTATATTACGCATAAAGAATTTAATAAGCTTTCAGCGCATAAAACATGATGCTCTTAGAGAAAAACGACTTCATTTGCGAAGCAGCGAAGTGTAGTCGTTTCTTTTATACAGTAATTTGTGGAGCTTTATGGCGTTTGACGATACCGTGATATGTTTTAGAGGCGAAGTGTAGTGCCAAATTGTCCGCAGTGTATTACAATATTTATTTATTTATTTATTTATTTTATAACAAAATCCACAGCTCTTAATATGACTATAAATATACCTTACATACAGAACTTACAGCCAATTACGGACTTACATTATATACACAATGTTCTATCACTAAGTAAGCAATATGGTGCAACTTTTATGGATTAATAATAAATAATTATTAAATATATGTTTTTGCATGGAATAAATTAATAATACTTAATAGAATTGGAAATCTGAACCGGAAAAGGGGCAAAGCTTATTGTATATGTTGTAGTATATTTTTATAACTTACATTTTCTAGTTGTGGCTCGAAGTCGAATATGCCTGGTGTATGGCAAAATGGCAAAATACTCACAACCTATTACATAGTGGGATGTAAACGTATCTGGTGATACTGGTGGGGTCGTTCCACACTCCTCCGCCTACCTCTTCGGGGATCACACGCGTGATGTTACGTATGTGTTATACCCCCGATAAGATAGATTTTTTTTATGACGCAATATCCTCTCGCCTGTTTATCTCATCGGTATAAAATAATCGTATAACTCCGTCACAAGCTTGTGACACGCATTGAACGGCTGTTGTCCACCTATTAGATATTCATCCGTCAACTTTAGGGGAACGATTTTTGTTGTATTTTTACAATGATATTGTTCGCATGTGTAACACTTAAAAATTCTTTTGGTCAACGAATCATAACATCACGCCCGTATTTCCATGTATCTCCGCCTAGTTTATCATTCGCTGTACTCATGTTTCGATACGGCGTAGCAGCAGTTTAGTCAATTTAAGCATACGTAAATATGACTGAGAATTAATCCGGCTAGACCCACGTGTGATTTTTCGGGGTGGCCCGACTAGTTCCGGACCTGCACGAGGTCCTTCCTCATGAGCTGCGCCGTTTGCAGCGAGGCCGCGACGGAGACTCAGTCAGGAGATTAATTCTCAGTCACGTGTTACACTCACGAAACATTTAATAACAACATACGTAAATACATTGTGACTTGTATTTATGAATTGATATTTATTGATATTCGAAGCTTCGTGCTATACCTACCATGAGATTTTAGTTCGAGCAATTTTTGAATCGCTAGCGGTTTTCCCATCAACGAAATCCCTTTCGCGTCCATTGTTTAAGGCACTGAAACTAGGGAATATAGAACATTTTAGGATTTTTATTTCTTAAAATGGAATAAGTAGACATACTTTGTAGAATTCTACATATTATATACTTGTCTCTTTCTTCCGTGAAGGCTTGTATATATTTGATTTGATTGTATAACAGTGTGGTTAGTGGTCGAATTAGTTTCGGGCATAAATGATGTCCCTCACGATGAGCTCCGGCGAATGCAGCGAGGTGGAGGCGGAGGCTGGAGTTAAGCCGGTAGTTATAAAAACCATGTATACTCACAAAATATTTCACAATGCTGTTGCGTTAGGTGCTATGCATAGAGGCCGTGACTGTATATTTCAATGTGTTCATGACGTCACGGTGGAAAACACTCCAAAATAACAACGCAATGACGCAGGTTATGATAATACGAAATTGTGCTGTTAAAGTGGGTAGTCTGACACTGAATGTTACCTAAATGAGGGCTATCCAAAAATATTGTTAACACGTTCCGTGTCACAGCAATTTTTCAAGATTTTCCATTCAGGCCGCGTGGGGCGTATACGACCCACACTTCAAAGACTAAAAAAAAGTCATTTACATGTTGTGAAGTTGTCTATATTTGACTCTACATCTCACACGGCACGGCACGTGTTAATATACTAATACATATTATATTAGATAGAGATTTTTGGCACTCAGTGCCCCCTGCCTATCCCGCCAGGGACCTGGCGTGATGATGTGTATGTACTAATAAACAACGTTACTACTTAAGTAGGTAGTAATATATATTTTAATGTAGGTAATATTAATTTAGTCTAATTCGAATTGGTATTAATATCATTTCTACCAAGTATCAAAATATATCTTTTCTTATTTCAATTAATGGTTCGATTTTTTCCTTTAGTAATTGTTGACTTTATTGAGCGGTGTAATTTTTATACTTTGAACACAAAAAAAATTAACAATCAATTTCAAGTAAGTAAGTAAAAAAAGAACATTGTGACGAAAAAAAAACACCGCTTTGATCAAGATAGGTAGTGACAATAAGACAACGCCCATACATAGCTTTATTATAGCGTGATTAAAATTAATGTATGTTTAAATACCAGCCATTACAGTGAGTGACCGTAGGACTCAACGTTGCGTACGAATTCCTAGCGATTTATTGTTGGGACGGCGCAGCGCGGCGCGGCGCGGCGCCGGCCAGACGTACGACTACGCATCACATACCTAAACCGGATACATCGTACACTTGAACTGTGAATGGCCTATTCCTGGATTGGGGCCAGTGCAAGTCGCGACGTTGACGGACCATTCATCGCTGAGCGTCGCAACTACTGGACGGATAACAAAAAACAAAAAAAAAACTAGTCAAAACAGACCATTGCTTGGTACCTTTTGTACCATGCAAAACGAATCGCATTCCACAGGCCGAATTATCAAACGCAATTAAACGAAAAAAATGATAAGACAAGTTTTAAGGACACTATGTATGTACCAGATAAAGGCGCGGTCACACTACAAAATACTCGTAGACTATAGATGGAATCAGTTGCTGTTTGTCGGTGCAAACAATGCTTGCGAGTGAAACAGCCTCAACAGCAAGCTTGGACGGTGTTAATAGCAGTTGCAGCGACACTGACAGGAAAAAACATCAATAAATATATTTATTTATTTATTTGTATACATACAATTATCGGGCAAACACGCAGATAAGTCATCTGATAATAGGTGCTCACTGACATTAATCAAAATATTCTCAAAAATGAACACCTTTTAAAATTATTTTCTTTCTTTATCTTTATGTTCTTTCTTTATCCAATGTACATGTTCATGAATTACGTTAACTTCTAACACCATATTAAAAACTAACAGCAAATTTGAGAGCAATTTGTCCGCGCCTCTAAACATTAGCGGACTGTTACACTTGCAACTGAATATACCTAATCGTTGTTATAAAACCCCAACGTAATCCGCATATATTAAAATGGAATTATAAAAAGTAACTACATTTCAAAGCAACTTCATTTAGTCAAAAACTCAAATCTTAATCTTGGTCTGTTGCCATTCTAACATTTTTTTTGAAGAGAACAGTAAACGAATAATTTCAAAATGTACATTTATTAATCATTTGGCTACGCAATAGTAATATATGTTTTATTGTGCCCAGAAACCTGTCAAAACATACGTTTTACATGTACATACATTTGTATATACACACACACTAGTTTAATTTTACACACAGGCACAGAAAAAACATTTCTACTCATCGCGAAAATATTTGTCTCGGGCGGGAATCGCTAGGCGTCAACAGTACAGTAGCGTCTTGTATAGAACAAGGTACAATAAAACTTGAAATTTGTCATTATTACTAAAATATTAATGGCGTAATAGGATCACGCCCACTCCACGGCGTAACATGTAACATAACTGTTGAACTGGTGAATTACCAGACTGCTGTGGACTACACACATTCGGGGACACAGAAATGCGATGTTATAAGTAAAATATTATTTTTCTCGTAAATTTACCACCGTAATATTGAATTGTGCATAGTGACGCGCGCGAGCGTAGGATGTGGTCAGCCTCGCGGCCGGAGTTCTTCAGTCAAACACGTTTAGCTACAAAGATAAAGTTAAAAGAATTAAAAAAAGAACTTTTCGTTTTGCATCCGCGCGAGAAGGCCAACCGGATAATAATCTGCGAGTAAAGCTCCTCTGGCAAATAGCAAGGTCGCACGTTTTATTAATTGATATTTCGGATACTACGACGAGAAAGGACAACATATATGTTCATATCGTATCAATATATGTAATCATATCAATACAAAAATAACATAACACGCCTATATTTCTCCTTCACCATATGTTGCACGTCTCACTATGGAATGTGGGATGAAACATTCGCCACTACAATAATAATCATGCATAAAGAGAACAGTGAAGGGTGCTTGCAAGGGTATTCGGCGTTCATTCCTCCGTGCCTATCCACGCGAGACCTGATGTGATAATTGCAACACCACGACCTCGAACAACCAATTCTGACGTTACAAACAAAGTGCATAATGCACTTCCCAAGCGGTTAAATGGGCTGAGCAACAATATTCATATGCCTCGTTGAATACTAGACATCATTATATTCTAGTATTTTCTGTCATGTTTTATTTCTTGTTTATCAATATACTTGTAAATTATGTGCATAAACATATGCTTAATGATGTACCTGAAATGCAAAAAAGCACGTACGAGATGTATCTAATAGAGCTGAAGTAACAAGGCTTGAAATAATAGTATTTACAAGGTGCGCGATAGCAGTGATCAGCTAAGTGGTTTTGTCTTTCCTATTTCACTTCGGAAATACCGCGTTCAAATCCTGGCGCGCAACTCTAAAGAAACTATGTGTTTTAACATAAAATATCACATAACTGCCTCATTGGTCGTGTTGGTTAGAGCGCGACTGTCGATCCGGAGGTCCTGGGTTAAAATCCCGGGTTCGAGTATTAATGGATTTTGTGGTGGTGACAGGTACGAATACTATGCTCCTCTAGCTACTAAATCAAGGTATAATGTTACGTCATATTCATCATCACCATCTTTGGTCTGTTGCACTCCATTGGTGAACACAGGCATTCCTTAGGGGTTATACCCCTAATCCCCACGCTGCGCATGCGCAATGCACAATATGTACATATTTACAAAACAATGTAACATCAAGTGTTTTACTGTTAAAGTTCTCCGCCAACCGCTGCAATTGACGGGACCTCATGAGGGACCACGTATCGGTCCGACACTAGTCGGGCCATCGCGACAAAACATATTAGGCCGGTAATTATATAATCATAACATCAAGTAAACTAATTTATCGACATTTACGAGTATATTTCACCGGTCATTGATTCTACAACTCGCTCGTCCTTTGGGTTATGTCGATAACTTTGCTTCTCTGTCGGATAGCTTCGTTTCTGATTCGATTCGTCAGAGAGACGCCGAGTATAGCCCTCTCCATAGCTCGGTGACCGACGTGAGTGTGTCTACGACCGAGAGTGTGTCTACGTCTCGATGGAGCTCAGTGGCGTGCTATGGGAGATATCGATGTCCAGCAGTGGGCGGGAATAGGTTGATGACGTATTGCACAAATATGTATTTATATTATGCAGCCTAATGACCTACAACGTGCCAGGGTACTAACACCAGATATACCAAATATGCAAGTTACGAACACATGTTTCGAATTAAAATGATAACGACAAACAATAAAAGCATTAATTTGAAAGTTATTAAAATAAATCTCTATTGATAACAAACTATCTATCGATACAATATCAGCAATCGCTGTGATATAGTGATAGAATTGATCAAATTTTATATTATTTAAAGATAATGTGTTTAAAATGCATTTATATGTTATCTTAAAATTATTTAGGCAATAGGTATATTAAACTTCGTTCGTAGTGAATTGTGCTCTGTTTTGGATTAAAAAAAATCTATTGACAAAGGAAATGCTCAATGTTTGCGTGTTCTTTATATGATACGAGCCAGTGAGGGGGTACGAAGAGCGTTCATTAGGGTAGCCCTATGTCCAGCAGTGGGCTAAAACAGACTGATGACCGCGCGGATGAATAAGTCACGTATTGGATAATTTATCTCTACATCAGTATTGAGAGCTGTGGCGCCACGCATGGCTGATGCATCAGATCGATCTATTATATAAATTGGCCAACATTGATCCAGGTTCAGGTCTGGGAAGGGGCCACTTACATGCATTAATATCTATACGCCCCTCTCCTATACTAGCACATACTCGTACATACTAAATTGATTAGAAAGTGAAATCGTAAGAACATACGATAACATTAAAAAAATACGTATATCAGAGACATTATTAATCACTTTATATTTTATTTAAGGTATATTTATAGGTATAATTTATATAAGTCAATTTTTCGTTCATACATACGTAGGTACAAATGTTTCGGAAACTAATTTTAGTATTTACCATGTTTTTATGGTTACATTATACATATGCACAAAGATAATTTAGAGAAACTATTCGAAAAAAAAGTACACATTGATATATAAAAAAATTGTTTAGTAAGTTATAGTAATTTCAATACATTATGTTCTGGCTAAAATATATGTAATTTTAGTGCATCCCTACTTATAGATGGATTCGATTAACACCCGCATTTAAATTTGTTCGGATAATAAAATTGAATACCATTAGTACTAATGGGTACGCTCATCACTGATGCACTTTCCAATACATATTTCTTTACTCGCACATTTGACTAATATAGTAATAATAATAATATCTTGGGACATCTCCACACACGGACATCTGATCGCAAAGTAAGCATCAACAGAGCTTGTGGTAGGTATGGTAACCAGACGGCTGACAAATTACATATAAATATATACTTAAATAGATATATTTTTTTAGTGTACGTACATTCAAGTAGGGTGTCTCACCCTTTTATGGAGAACTGTAACTATTCGCTTCTACAGCAAAATACTAAAAGACGACTCTAATGTTCCAAATAAAAAAGTTTCAATCCACTATTATTAGCAAATCTTTGTAAAAAAAAAACCTATTACAAACTAAATGGTTATTTAAATGATAAACATGCTTGGTGTCATGTAACTCCAGGTCCGCAATATTTATCTCATATTGTAATATTCTAACATACAAGGTGCTTATTTTAAAATGCATAATCACACCTATGGAGTTACGGGGCTTCTTCTCCATAGCGATGCATTTTCCGAAGCGGCGGTAGTTTCATTTTGACGTACAAAAAGTGTTCTAATGAACCAATTTTTAATAAACGCCATTAGAATTTGAATAGAAGACTGGCTTGTGGAAGAGTGAAGTCTTCGTAACCGGCGCGTGTGTGTCCCTATGAAGAGAGTAATAAATGCAGAAGTAACATGTTCAGGATTGATATATTTGGCACTCTGTACGCTCTTCCTACCCCCTGAGGAACCTAACGTTTCGTCATATTATTAATAGCTACAGAACATTCGTCCCAAATGAAAAAAAAAATCACATTGCTTGTATACGATGATTTTTTCTTGGAATGTATTATTCAAAATCGTGATTTTTAGATATGCTAACTCGAATTGTTCTGTTGCATGAATAGCCATTCCGTTTATTATATAACTAAAATTTAATATAACCTTCATAAACGGATAAAAAAGCGAATTTAATAACAAAATCGTTATCTACACGGAAACAAACGTAGTATGTTACAACTACGATGTAAACTTGGAAAATAAATGATATATGAGAAATACTTAAATAACTACACTTACAAACTTAAATTTTATTTAAAAATGAATAGATTTAATCTCAAATAAGATTTAATCTTACAGTTATCACCACTAAAGTCATGTTACTTGTATGCATTAAAAGGATATTTTTTAAAGGTATACAATTCATTATTTTGTATATGTCGGCCTAACTCACGTTTGGTTTATCTAGATGGCCCGACTAGATTCGGACCTATACGAGATCCTTCTCCACGAGCTCCCGCCGATCGCAGCGAAGTCTCGGCGGAGTATAAAATTCAGATCACAGTAAGTGTATATCAGAGAAGAAAATAATTACTAGGAAGTAGGAAGAAAATACCAACTCACATTTGCATTACACAACGATGTATGTCCGCTTGTTGTAGAAACGCAGCTCATTAAAAACATATACATACATACATACATATCTTCACGCCAGGTCCCTTGCGGGGTAGGCAGAGAGCACAGAGTGCCAAATATCTCT